>ML369767.1:32774-59006 GCA_005239525.1 Nicotiana knightiana | reverse complement strand
GACGTATTTGCATCCGTTTAGCCCCGTTTCCATTTCCAATTCACCTACACATAAAATAAACCCTATTAGGCACATACGACGTGTATTTTATCATTAAAGCTCATAAAATGTGAGGTATATAATGCTTAAAATCATGAATTCTAGCCACTCATCAGTAGCCAATAAGAATATCAAGAGAATTCCACAAAATATAGTGGACAATGACAGACAATGGCACGAGAAACTGTCTTTCGCTTTACTAGGTTACCGGGATACCATGAGAACATCCACTGGGGAAACACCATACATGTTGGTATTCGACATTGAAGCTATGATACCCACAATGGTCAAAATACCATCTTTAAGAGTCATTCAAGAGGCAAAATTGGACGACACATAATGGATACGGTTCAGATAGGAGAACTCATGCTCATCGATGAGAAAATAATGGATGCAGTATGTCATGGTCAACCATATTAAAATAAGATGGCCAGCGCATTTAACAAGAGAGTGAAGCCTCTTCAGTTCGCACCAGGGCAGTTGGTCTTGAAGAAAATCTTCCACAACCAAGAGGAAGCCAAAGGCAAGTTCGCACCAAACTGGCAAGGTCCTTACGTGGTTCACCGAGCACTGTCAGGTGGAGCTCTAATCTTGGCAGAAATGGATGGAAGAATCAATACGAATCCCATCAGCTCAGAAGCAATCAGGAGATACTGTGTTTGAAGACAAATAGAGTTAGGTTTTGAGGTAACAAAACTACATTCAACCCGACTTCCCACGGAGGGATACGTAGGCAACCCATGTAAGGTTCAGTTTCTCTTCCCCTTCTCTTTTGTAATAGAAAAACCAAATATCAATTTTGTATGTTGCTCAGGAACTATGCCAACTTGATTTCGTCAGAAAGGAATACGTAGGCAATCCTCATCAGATTTAGTCATCTTTTGTAATTGAACTATGTTTTGGCCTGATTCCATTTGGATACATAGGTAGTCTGAGTTAGACTCGACCATTTTCATTCTTAACCGCATCATTTTGCATCTGTTGTAATCGACTATGCTTTGACCTAGTTCCATTTGGATACATAGGATGCCTAAGTCATGCTTGGACATTTTCAGCATATTTTATCATAAATCACGAACTACGTTCAGACCTGATTCCATTTTAGATACGTAGGCAACCTAAAAATGTTCGGTCATAACCTTAGGAAAATCTTTGTAATACATTAGTTCTAATTAGGACGCAGTCGCAATGACAATCAACCGCGTTGTCAGAAGCATCATAAAAGATCGACATCAAAAGAATGAAGTGCTCAAGAAGAAACGTTCGCATGTGGAGAACCTTTTGTGACATGTCATAATCCGGAACGACAACATTTTCCTTAAGAAATTAAAGTATTTTCATAATGTTCTCTAAAAAAATAGTAATTTATTCTACCTACCGAACTTCGTAGGCGCAACTATATCAAAGGCCTGAGCAAACCAACACTATGGTTGACACAAACAAAATTCCCTGCCCCCACTAAATTATTTTCTTTGAGGGTACGGTCAGCAGGGAGCAAGGAAGCACTAAGAACGCATTGGGGCAAGTGACGATCTGCCACTTTCTTAAAATTATCTCTCTTTCTCCTTTTACTTGGGTTTTTTTGGTACAGCTAAGGCTAATCTATGAATTCTTTGCAGATAATTTGGGGTTAGACAACTGATATGAAAACCCCTGTACATAGAAAACTGCCTGCTCAAACAATTGGAGCATCTTGTACAAATGCATTGTTGGCTTCATCAATGGGAGCCATGTATACAACAAACTGCCTTCTTAACTAATTGCAACACCTTGTAAAAACGAGCCGTTAGCTATACTAATTGAAGTCCTTTATATAGAAAACCATCAGCTCAATCAATTGGAGCGCTATGTACAAATCGAATGTCAACTTCGCTAATCGGAGCCTTGTATATAGCAAACTGCACTTCGCCAACAAAATAATTCGCATCGCCGCTTCGTCTAAACGGATTCCAGAATAGAAAGTTGCAAACCTCGTCACTGACGTTCTACCAATCAATGACCACAACTTAGCTTCACAGTCAAGAGTATCTCTTGGACATGCTTTTGTTCCTTTGATATTATGTTGAATGTTTTGATGTTTTGCTCATACAGCTTCAAGCATAAATATGATTTTAATAAATAACTCCCAAGCAGAGATTACCTTACATTTTAGTGCAAAGCTCTCCCAACAAGTGGAGACGCACTTTACAAATCAAGCTCTCCAACAAGTGGAGACATCTCTCAATGAAACCTCTCCCAACAAGAGAAGACGCACTCTACAAATCAATCTCTCCCAACAAGCGGAGACAATTTTCAAATGCTCCGACAACTGCAGCACTGTACATAGCTCGGCTAACAAATCTCAAGATCAAGTATCACATCATCCCAATCCCAAATAACGGCTTGCCGGCAACCAGTCATCATCATTCATGCATAATTTACATCGCATCTTACTATATTCTGCATCGCAATATATTGGTATGCGTGTATTTTATTTGTTTTGCAGGAATAAGCATCGCAACGTGGAACTTTTCTAAGCAGCAGGACAAACTACAACTCTGTAGTTCAAGCACAAAATGACCAGTGAAACTCAAAATTTTCAAATCCTTCAAATCAAGCCACAAAATTCAAGATATCATGAGTGCCCAATCCTCTGTCTCGCTGTATCGTCATAATACTATACTGGGGCAATTCCTGCGAGTATCGCTTCCTAAAAAATCTTCACTCCAGAACTACATGAAGCTTGATCCTCCTTAAGCCCGAGGTATGTAAGCAATTCAAAGCCAGAATTCGGCCCCAATCTCTCCAAAATTCTTACCGAAATCTTCCCAGAATCTTCCTTAACTCAATCTTGCAACTTATAATCTTCATGCCTCCTACAATGCATACCTAAAGTGGGGACAAAATTGGATTTGGTTCAATTTCTTTTCCGAAAGACTCTTTCATCGTCTCCGGTCAAAGAGCGGTAGTTGTTGACGGCCCATTTCGACCCTCCTTTTAAAATTAATTTACTTATACTTAATAATTTACAATAAATATTTTGAAAGTATTTTCTAGTAACAAATACATGAGTCTACAAATTAATTTTGAAAATAATCACCCGGAACCAATATTATGTAGTTATAAATATATTTATCATTCGTTAGATTATTTACACAAAATGCACCGTATAAGTTGTATAATTAATTAACCGAGTCATTTATCAATTTTAATTAAATATGTCACTGTGTTAACAATTCGAGGTTAGTGCCATGATTTAGGAGATTAAGTATTTTACAAATAATTAAAATAATCAATATTATATTTTATAATTATGATTTTATCACATTTTATTGAAATTATTATGCTTATTTAATTTAATTATAAAAGGGATATTTTTTTTGGTTTCCCACCCGGTTTCCGGTACCCGCATTGGAGCCCGACGATATTCGGATTCGTGCCGCGTAGGCCTCATTCGGAGGAAAGCGCTCGCTACCAAGGATTTTTTCATACCCAAGGCTCGAACCCGAGACCTCTGGTTAAGGGAAGGGTAGTCCCATCCACTGCACCATATCCTTTGGTGGTTATTGAAAATTATTAAGCTTATTTAATTTAATTATAAAAGGGATCGAAAGAGGCTAAAGGCTATAATCGCAATTCTCAACTAAATACAAAGTGGCTATTCATTAAAGCCCAAATGGCCAAGCCTAGTCCGAAAATACCTAACAAATCACCCCCTTCAATCCTTGTTGCCAATCCCTGCCATCACCTTTTAACCAATCATGATCTTCCACGTCACTCATATCCCATACTCCCAAAACAAACACAAATCACCAGTGCCGTCCATTTCTTAAATCAATGACTCACGATTTTTAACTCTATTTCCTCTTTAATTTTTCAAGCACCTAGAGATTTAATTTCAACCGCTGGATAACAAGGATCCAACGACCCTCAAATTTTGCCCATAAAATATGTTTAGTCTCAAATTATCAGGACCGTTGATCTCAAAGATCAACGACCCAGACTTGATTTCCTAACTTAAACTCAGAGACAACCTCCCCATCTCCCAAACCCTGATTGTCACGACCCAAAATCCGCTAAAGACCATGATGGCGCCTAACGCCGCCGTCAGACAAGCCAACTGTGATCTATCAACTTACTTACTCATTTTAGTAATTTGAAATCATAATATTCATTAATTATATAGTATAAAACTAGAATTTACAGAATGAATGATCATATTTACCCGAACTACAATATTGACAACCTGTAGAAACCCCCAAAACCCGGTGTCACAAGTGCATGAGCATTAACTAGGAAATATGATAAAAATACAACATATTTCTAGAATACAAATTAGATAGGAAAATAGAAATAACTCTGATAGAGACTCCGTGTGCTGCGGACTCGTAACACTAGATGCAGCTCACCTAAGTCTCTGCGATAGCCGTGCCTCTACGCCCACAAGATCACTAGACATATATGTACCTGCACAAAATGTGCATCAAGTGTAGCATGGGTACGTAAATCAATGCGTACCCAGCAAGTATCTAGTCTAACCTCGAAGAAGTAGTGACGACATGTCAGATTCGACACTTACTATGGCTAACAATAAAGTACCTAAATTTTAGTTAAGCATGAGTTATACAAATGCGGGTGAAAAATCAATAACAAGAAATAAATAAACAACTCTTTCACTGATATTAAATCCAAAATCAAATTTTCATTATTTAACAAATAAATCTTTCAAGCCAAAGAAATAATATCAATTATAATTGGACTCCAAGAAATTTTACAACACGAATTATGCTGAGGTCGTACGACCCGATCCATCATACAAAATAATAAATGTGCACTGTCGAGGGTCGAACGACACGAACCATAGATGCATCTATCTGCTACCGAGGCGTTCGACCTACTCCACAAGAACAGAAATAATATTAAAACAACCGATTCAAGATTTATTAAGAGGATAATATTCAAAGAATTACCAATTCTCATTAACGGTCAAGTGACCCGTCCAAAACTCAAGTAAATGAAGTTTAACCTTTTAAAATTCCTTTATTAGTTCCAATATGATTTAAGCAATAAACTCAACAAGTAGGGTGCAAACAACGTTAGTACAAACATAATTTGGGTCCTAGACTACCTGGAGTTAAACATAATTAGTAGCTTCGTACGGACTCTCGTCACCTCGTGAGTACGCAACCCCCACAAATAGAAGCACATAATAATTTCATTAACCTATGGGTTTAATTCCCTCTTACAAGATTAGAAAAGAGACTTACCTTGCTCCAAATTCCATAACCGGCTCCAAAGCCTTTCCAACAACTCAAACCGATGCCCATCGCTCCAAAACTAGTCAATAAATGTGCAAATCCATATAATATATGATCTAATACTCATTACAATACAATTTATAACAAATTCCCAACTCCACCCAAAAAGTCGATAAATTCACCCGCGGGCCCACGCGCCCGGATTCTAAATTTTTTCGAAGAAAGTCGTTACCCATAACATCACGAACTCAAATATATAATTTATTCTCAATTCCATGCCCAATTTGTGGTCAAAATCCAAAAATACAAATTTTTAGATTTTCTACCAAAATCCCAAATTTCCACTAATTTTCCAAGAATTTCCATATATATATATATATATATATATATATATATATATAAGTATTTAACTTGCAATAGGTGGTAATCACTTACCTTGACATAGATGATGAAAATCTCCCCTTGAAGCCTGTCCAAAATCGCCCAAGTCGTGTGGAGAATGGGCAAAATGAACTCAAACCCCGCTTTTAAAACATTCTGCCCAGCCCAGCAGCCTTCTTCTTCGCGAATGCGGAAATGCCCTCGTGTTCGTGAAGCACAACCAGCTTCAGCTTCAAATCCTCCTTCGTGATCGCGAAGCCAGGCATGCGAATGTGATTCCTTTCCAAGCCTGACCATCACGAACGCGGACCACCCACGCGAACGCGTAGGATAAGAGCTTCCCATGCCCAACTAACCTTACGCGAATGCGAGAGTGCAATCGCGAACGCGGATCTCAACTGCCCAGGACTTCGAGAATGCGACTCCCTGATTGTGAACGCGTAGCAAAAACGACCCAGTCCAAAACTCATTCTTCGCGAATGCAGGACTCCCTTCGCGTTCACGAAGGACAAAACCAGCACCAACAATAACATAACAACCAAAGTTGGTCTGAAACCACCCCAAATCACACCCGAGGCCCTGGGGACACCCCATCCAATCACACCAATCTATCCCATAACATAGCACGGACTTGCTCAAGGCCTCAAAGTACATCAAAAACATCAAAATCATGAATCTCACCCCAATTCGAGCTAAATGAATTTTAGAACTTCAAACTTCTACATTCGATGCCGAAACCTATCAAATCACGTCTTATTGACCTCAAATTTTGCACACAAGTCATATTCGACATTACGGACCTACTCCAACTTTCGGGATCAGAATCCGAACCCGATATCAAAAAGTCCACTCCCGGTAAAACTTCCCAAAATCCTTCAAATTTCCAACTTCCGCCAAATGACCCAAAAATGACCTACGAACCTCCAAATCTACATCCAGACGCTCACCTAAGACCAGAATCACCATACGGAGCTACTCCCAGGCCCGAAATTCCAAAAGACACCGATAACATTAAAATACACTTCAATCCAAGTTTATGAAATCCTTCTAAAAGGCCAACTTTCCACAATAGGCGCCGAAACTCTCCCGGGTCATCCAAACCTTATCTGAACATACAACCAAGTCCAAAATCAACATACGAACCTCTTGGAACCTTCAAATCTCGATTACGAGGTCATTTTCTAAAGTCAAAATTTAGTCAATTCTTCAAACTTAAAGCTTCCGAAATGATAATTTTCCTTCCAAATCAACTCTGAACTTCCCGAAATGCAATTCCGACTCGTACAAGTCATAATACCTGAGTGAAGGTACCCGAAGCCTCAAACCACCAAACAATGCGCTAGAGCTCAAAATGACCGATTGGGTCGTTACATTCTCTTTACTTAAACATATGTTCGTCCTGGAAAGTGCTAAGAACTGCTCTAGAATATGCCGAAATCATTGTTCAACACCTCGTGCCCCTACCCGTGATACCACAACCTAGTTGAGCACATTAGCTTAAGCCAGTCTGGAGATCCCCCCTTTTATTTAGTCAAATAAGCCTTAGAGCCAAATTCCAACATCCAGAATTCTCCACCGGGCCTGCTTTCAACATACGAACACGTTCACACCATGCATCGCATAATTCACATGACCTAAATAACATCCTCTAACAACAATAGCCGTAATTCCACGAATTCGATGCCCACAACACACCTCATGACACATATAAGTCCTGTTCCAACTCCTGCAATACTGCCACGACGGAAGAGATGTGTAGAAGTTCATAACCAATTGCCGAGTCAACAAATCATTGAGTCTTTCCTCCTGAAAAGAACCATTACCCTATCATGAACCAAATAACTATATTTACTCTTTAATATGCCTTATATATATATCCGATCACACTGATCCCAGGTCCAATAATCTCGTCGCACCCAGTACAAGCCGCTCAGGCAATAAGCCATCTCACACACTGCCAAAGGTCTCACATGATGCCACAATGTACCAACAAGCTACCAACTCGAATGTGATACATAAGGAAAACGAACCATGGAAGGAACTACTTAACCCACATAACTAATCAAACAACTGAAAAGGTGCCATGAACCTTCCTCAAAAATTGAGGGACAAAACACACAAGAGTAGATATAGGGAACTGTACTCCACATCCCACTGTTGCAGCATGCAACCCGATCCATACATGACACTATTACGGCATGCAACCCTATCCAACCATGATACTCGTGGCGGCATGGCATCCATTCCAAACAACATACCCGTGGCGGTATGCCACCCAATCCACATATAATAATATAAAGAAAACACACATCAAGCTGGAACGCTTATACTCACGAAATGCTCGAATATCAACCACAAGCACACCAAGTACATAATACAAATTCTGGGGAGACCGGTAGCGTCGTATGCTACAAAACCCAAGCACAACTAAGGTGCGATATATAATCTATATCTCGATAGACATCCTGATCCGAGTAAGATCTACCACTTTCCGGTTGAAACCGGTAATATCTTGAGTTTTCCTCCTCTTTTCTGGGTTCTCTTTGGAAACCTTAACTTTAAACCTTCCGATTCTTTTAGATCTGTAATAGATCTATACCTATTATGAGTTCTTTCCATGTTTTCTTTAAAGATTCTTCAGGTTCCTAAACGATTTTTCAGTTTTCGAACTAGGATTTTCAAAATCCCTTTCAAAACAGTCTTCTTTCTAATTTCTTAGCGTTATTTTATGATTCTACCGTATTTAAACATTATTTGAGTTTTTCCACATTTTTTTGATTCATTTTGTTAAAAACCCCAAAGTTCTCAGTTTCAATCTGTGGTTCTGAGTTTGTTTGCGATGTTTACCTGTTCTATTATGTTTACTTTGTTCTCATGAATACTTCATGATTTTGTGATTTTACCCCATGTTTTTCTATTAGGGTTTCTGGATTCGATTACTTTTGCCTATATCATGTCTATGCTGTGATTCGTACTGTGTTCTATACGAATCCCTAACTTCTATATGATTTTACCTTACTAGTCTTCCTATGGTTCTGATTTTTGTCTATTATATGTTTATTGCACTTATTCTCACAATGTTGTGACAAATCAGTGCTATCTTTTCTATTTGTGAATCCCTGAATCTCTATGATTGATACTTCACTGATTTTGCATAATGTTCTCTACTGATTTTTGAGTATTTCCTTAACTAAGACGTGCTAATTTCTTGTTTCTCTTTGTTTGTATCATGCCTATCCTTCTAATGTGTGATATTTTCCTTGATTGATATTGATTTCCTGTAATTAGAACCTCACTCGAGGGTTTCCTTACTGATTTCCAGAATATAAATTATTTCTAACCTTATTTCCATAAATGATTTTGCTGTCAAATTAATTCACACATATTTTCCTTAAATAGAATTCTGAACTTGTCCTTACTTACATGTGATATACCTATACCATACTTATGCTACTTCCTTATTGTGTTAAAATCAGCTTTACATGATTCCTTTCCTTATTTGTCATTGCTTATTACCGTTTGAGTATGACTCTTTAATCAAAGTTCATTATTATTCTAATGACCCGACCGATTGTTTTGTGAGGAGAGGATACCGTTAATTATGTTTGTAATTAGTGTATAAATGTCATATCCAATTCATGATAGTGTGTTGTTAACTTATTGTAACGACCCAGCCGGTCGTTCTGTGAGATTAGCCTCGTTTCCCTCATTTCTGCTTTATCATATGTTTCTTAGCCTATTTATGTTGTGTTGGGTCAGTTGGTTCGGGTTCAGAGTGGTCGTGGTGAGAATTGAGACACTTAGTCTCTCAAATTAGCTTAATAGTTGAAAAAGTCAACTAGGAGTTGACTTTTGGTAAACGACTTCAGAATGTGGATTTTATGGCTCATATAGCCTTTTTAGGTGATTTGGGACTTAGGAGTGTGTTCGGAATGAAGTTTCGATGTCCGGTGTAGAATTAGGCTTGAATTGGCGAAAGTTAGTTTTTGACGATTTCCGGTCGGTAGTGGAAAATAAGCTATCGGGGTCGGAATGAAATTCTGGAAGTTGGAGCAAGTTTGTAATTTCATTTTGGATATGTGTGCAAAATTTCAGGTCAATCGGAGGTGTTTTGGTTGGTTTCTGCATCATGACGAAATTTAGAAGTTTCAAAGTTCATAGACTTGAACTTGATGTAATTTTGGTGTTTTCGTGTTGTTTTAGGTGTTTCGAAGGCTCGACTAAGTTTGAATGATGCTATGGGGTGTGTTGGTATGTTTGGTTGGGGCCCCGAGGGGCTCGGTATTGATTTCGGATGGTTGGCGGAGTTTTGAACTTACGAAAATTGCAGTAAATAGCTGTTGGTGTTAAGCTACTAGTGTGGCCGAACCTGCGGATGGGCAGCCGCAGGTGCGAAGTTAGGCCAGACAGGAGGAATCCGCAGGTGCGGAAAAGGGATCGCAGGTGCGAGAATTGGGCTGTTAGTGGGATTTCGTAGGTGCGCACCTGGGACCGCAGGTGCGAGGAATTGTCCGCAGGTATGTATTAACTGGCCAGAACAATATAAATAGGTGCCTCAGTGAATATTTTGGCATTTCCTCCATTGTTGCATGCAGATTTAGCTGAGTTGAGAGCAAATTGAAGAGGGAATTTGAGGGTCTTCGGTGGAGGTAAGTTCCCGGATTATAAAACTCGTTTCTATGCTATTTTGTTCGTATCAGGCTTGTAATTTGAAGAATTAAAGTAGAAAAGTTGGGAAAATGGGAGGAGGTTTGGAAAAATTCTTTTGGAAATTTGGGTAGGCAATTGTGGTCCAATTTTGGTGTCCTTGGCATGTGTAGAATCGTGGGAGGACGAGGTTTCTAGTGATGTAAATTTGATCAAATTCCAGACGTGGGCCCGGGGCTCGGGTTTGGCCGAATTTCGAGAATTTTGTATAAATTGATAGTTTTCGATTGGGTTTTGTTCCTTTGGCGTATATTGATGATGTTAAACTGGTTTTGGTTAGATTCGAAGCAATTGGGAGCCAATTTGAGAGGCAAGAGCATCGCGGATTAGTGTTGTGGCCCGGTAGAGGTAAGTAATGGCTATAAATCTTGTCCTGAGGGTATGAAACCCCAGACTCCATATTTCTCACTGTTTTTAGAATGGCACACATGTCGGATGACTAGTATGTGGCGCACACTGATTTTTGGATTGGACTTGGTCCTCTCCGCGGCAACTATTGAGTTGCGTATTTTACTCTAAATCATACGTTAAATTGTGTTCTAAAGACTATTGCTATATTTGGGCTATAAACCATGTTTGTGGCCTCATGCCGACTTGTTTGGACCCCTTGGGGGCTTTTTACTGCCATTTCCTCACTATTGATTTATGATTTACACTCAGTCATATTGTGCTTAACTGTTTTCGAAACTCAGCCTTTTTTACACTATTTTGAGATTTAAAAAAATGATATTTTTGGGTCGAGTACCCCGTTTTACTGATACGCTCGAGGGGCTTTTGAGAGGCTCTGACTGAGTGAGGCCGAGGCCTGATTTGTGAGGATATGATACCCCACGAGGTGACTTAATATTAGCGCTTTGGCTGAAGGAGCCCCTCCGGAGTCTGTACACCCCCCAGTGAGCGCATGTACCTACTAAGTGCGAGTGCTGAGTACTGAGTGCCGAGTGACGAGTGATTGGGAGGCATGAATGACAGTGAGGTTGCCCGAGGGGCTGATACTGAGTGGTTGTGAGGTGCTGAGTGATATTCCGCCCGAGGGATGATTTATGATTCATGTTTTGCCTGAGGTGCTACTTATGATTTTATTCCATTTTATACTAAATCCTTTGGTTATTTTTATTTTGGAAATTGCTGGAAAACACGTTTTTCAAAGGATTATACTGCAGTTGATTTTTAAAGCATGTTGATTTCATATATCTATGTATATACTGCTGGAAGAAAAGATTGTGCATATCGTGAACTGATGATATTGATTTTATGTGTTTCTTGCCGCTTAGACTTGATTTATTTTTATTACTACTGAGTTGGCGTACTCACATTACTCCTGCACCCATGTGTGCAGATACAGGTGCTGATATTGAGCGTTAGCCATCTATTCCGTGCGGAGCCGGAGTTCGGGATATAAAGGTAGCTATTCAGCGTCCGCAGCATCTCTGTTTTCCCTTCTTATGTTGTATCTTGTTATTGGTTCGGAGGTTTTGTATTATTATAGTATATCTTTTGGCATATTTCTTAGATGCTCATGACATGTTGACTCCGAATTTTGGGGATGGTTTAGACTGTTAACTGTTTATTTTGCCTAATGGATTTAGCAAATTCTATATACTTTATGAAATACTTGAAAATGAGTTGGGATTTTTTTGGAAAGAAACTGTAAATATGTGAATTGGCTAGCCTAGTTCTACGATAGGCGCCATCACAGCCGATTTAGAATTTGGGGTCGTGACACTTATGGTCATCTATCATACTTTGAATGTCTCTAATCAGTGTTGATTAAGTTCTATGTAACCTTAATGACTCTCATTTCTGAATCCAAATAGTCTCCATGATTAAGTTTACTTGATGTGCCTTAATGACCTCTTATGTTTACTTAGACCTCATAGTTTCCATTTCTGTTGTGAGCTCTATCCCTATACCTATTTTCATGCATTTTATTGCATTGTAGTCGAGATTATTGTTGGTAATCCTAACAAGGTTAAACCTGAAAGTTCATAATTCTATATCATTCACCATTTAAGTGAAACATGAGAAGTGTAAGTGTTTAAGTGCTCTCTTTCTCTATATCTATTTTTTTTAACTCTGCGAGCAGCTTTTTGAGTTATTATTATGATAGTCTTATGTTCATGTCTAATTATTGATTGCACATATATGAAACAGTCTTACTAATTTGAAGTCTTATGAATACCAATAACACTCATGTATATACTTTGTTAAGATTAAGTTATCCCTTTTTCATAAAAATAGATCATAGTTATGTTTGTTATAGTTGAATGGTAATTGTTGTTAAGCTAAACATTGCTGCCTCATGTTTAGATGGAACTCTCAGTTACATGGCTGAGTTAAATCTGTTTGGTACAACATTTTTCTAGTCTTTAATCTCTTTTATGACATTGTTGACTTTGTGAATACCCTATTTTCTATAAAATTACAACCCCACTTGAAGTATCTATGTGTAGTTGATTAAATATTGCATGCATTTTTGTTCATCTTTGTAACCTCATGATTCTTATACTTTGTTTTGAAATTGCACTTGGTCCTCTCATTCTCTACTGATGAATTGAACTTAGTTTGTAAACCCTTAGAGAGCTTTCTATTGTTGTTGCTTGGACATAATAGTCTACCCATTTCAATACAATATTAGTATTCTTATGATGATGTAATTCTACCCTCAATCCCAGTTGAAGTATGGTTGGTAACCTATGATTCTGTTAAGCATCTTTAAGAATTCCCTGTCTGAATGTAACCTCTAGTCATGATAAGAGTCTTGATGTCTTTGATAATACCTATAGTGGTTGCTAATCATGATCATCTGTCTGGATCCTTGTTGATTTTTTTAAAGAAAAGTTTCAAGTGGTATTGTCAATTTGTGCATATGCTAGTTGCAAGGCCTGAGTTAACTAATCTGTTGTTAGAGGCATTTGTATTGCTGCATATCCGAACTGTGTGTTCCGTACCTGTCCTTTGAATGTGATCCTCAGTGTTTAGATCTTTAATAGTAATATTATAATGTTTCTGTTTCTCTCCCGTATGTGTTTGAAATCTTCCATTTAGACTTACTTAATATGTGTATTATTCATTTGGTATTAGAAATGTAGTTGTAAAAATGAAATTGTTTTTTTATCCTTATGTTATTCTGTTAAGAGAGAAAGTATACTTCAATGGTAGGGAGTATTATGGTAGTTAGTTTACATTGAAATGGCCTCACTGGCACTTAAACCCATTGGGAAAATGAGTCGCTATTGGTTATGGGTATTTGGGAGCGGAGTTTAACTCTAGGTTGTGCTGCTCTCCCCGACACAAGCATGCACTGGGCCTTGAGACCCTTGGGAACTTTGAAGTGTTGGGGGATTCAAAGGGGGCATCGACCTTGAGTAGAACTCTCTCCTTATCCCTTAACTCATTGACACATGTTGTTCTTTAGACGTTTAGTGTTTAATGACAACGAAAGGTTTTCAATGTAAATTATTTTCCATGTATAACATCACACTAGTATAAGTTTCTCATAGTATTTGAGTATTGATATTTTTCTCCAATCATTTATTTACGTGTTTCATACATAATTGAACATGCATAATCTTTATCTAATGACCTTCTATTTTTTTATTATGAACATTAGTTTGGGCTTGCCGAGTTCCTTAGGCCCAAAGCCCAGCACTACTTCATTTTTTTGGAAGTTTAAATCAGTTGTAGCCGCATATTTTACTGTTGGGCCTGCCTCTTTGAGACCCAAATACCAGAGTCCAGTATCCTTTGTCTAAACTCCTTTATCTTTACTACTTTGTTACTATAATTTACTGCCTTGTTGCACTTTGTCACATCTTTTGTTGTTGTCTTAATCTCACATGTATATAACATTTATATATTGGATTGCATGCTTTATTTTATACCTTAAGTAATATAAAACTTAGGCAAGCCCTAAATGACATAGGATTAAAAATAATTAGTTAGTAAGTAATCTCCCATTCGCTAATTACAATTTGTTTATATCATTATTATGTTTTCGCTCACCTTCTCGTCTCAAAGATTTTAAAGCCCAAAGCTTAGAAAAATGGCGTCCCCACTTTCAAAAAGGAAAATCAGACATGAAGTCTTCCATTTAGAAACCAAGTGTTCTAAAAAATATTTGTACACACTCTCTCTTCGTACTGTGCGACTCTGGTGAACAGTGACACCTTTGCACCTTTATGGCCGTAACTCCTCCGCCCGGTCGCAAAAAACCACCATACCAGACTCATAAAAAGCGCCTTGACAATGCGCACAAAACCCATTTGCGCTCCCCTACCAAATCTAATCCAATTGTTACAGATTTGAGTAGAGATATTACTATAGAAAAAATTCACCTGGGAGCTTCTGAATATCCCCAGTTAATTTCTGGGTCAAATCTTGGAACTCCAAGCAGTGGAGATTCTTCTCCACCTAAAGAACTATCATTCCATCGTCGGAATTGCCCCCCCACCAACTGAACCAAGACGAACACAAGTTGGTCGCGCATGGTGATACATATGTCCAAATTGGACAAAATTTATGCGAAACAATGTCTGTAGGTAAGGAGATTGTGTCTAATCCATCTCCATCTAACTTGAATGGCTCGATTGCCATAACATTTCAACAAACGACATATGTAACTGATGGTCCCCCACCTGTTCGAGAAAATGCAAAAGCTACTCCTACTGACTTGATTGTTGTACAAAGTGATGAAGATGTTCCAATAAAGCACCCTCATAATCAATCGAGAAGTATTCCCATTTTACCATGTAACAATCCAAGCCAAAATAATAACTTAAACGCATTACTTTCTGCTACTGATGTGGCCATTGTAGATGCTCAATCCAGAGAAGAAGCACCTAAAGGCTCACAATCAAAACAACCCCAACCAAACTCAAACCATCACACTGTTAACCCCCTTACCACATAACGACAAGTATAAAATAAAATGCACCAACACCATCCCTTGTACCAAGAAACCAACATAACACCAGCAGCAATAACCTCCCTAAAGTGTCATCCAACTTTGACAAGCCCAGTCACACCAAAGCCCCCATACCACATCCAATAATCAACCAAACTCAACCCAGTGCCAACACCAAAAGCAAGCTCAAGATCCTACTTCTAAGGCCAAACAACTAAACAATTCCCCTGCCCCACCACCACTCATAGTCACTCACTCATATGTAACCAAATTGAGAGCAAAATTGAACCGATGGATTTCACACCACCTAGGATCACAACAAAACAAGGTCATCCAGTTGTGATCTTCAGCAGAAGTGAATACATGGTCAAGCTTTTAGCCCAATGCAAATACACAATTATTGGAAAGTTCTCCGACACCATGCCTAGAATGGAGGTTATCAGAAAAAGCTTTGTCACTCAAACTGAATTGAATGGTGGAGTAAAGATAGTACACTTTAATGCTAGGACTGTCTATATAGACCTAGACAATGAGTATGGTCATGTCACAGTATGGACTAGGCAATTTATGTACATACATGGACAAATAATGAAGCTTGAAGCCTGGACACCTACTTTCAATCCAACTGAAGACTCTCCTGTAATTCTTACATGGGTTTTCATCCCTGAACTACCTTGGCATTTCTATTACATGGAGATCCTCACAGTGTTACTATCTTCTATTGGGAAAGCTTTACACTTAGACCTGACATCATTTAAAAAAAAAAAAGAGGAAGTGTGGCCAAAGTCAAGATGCACATTGATCTTACAAAACCTAGACCACATCATTTGTGGTTAGGATTTGATGAGAACCAAGATGTTAATGGTGATGGGCAATGGCTGGAAGTGCAACATGAAAATATTCATGATTACTGCATGTATTGCAAACACCTGAACCATACTTCAGCATCCCGTCCAGTTAGAATCAAAGATGAAGAAAATACTCTCTAGGGCAGCATCAACAAGCCAAAACTGAGGACCACAACAAAAAAAAAACAACATAAAGAAGCCAGTATTGCACCTCAACAACGCCTTCAAGAACACCAAACATTAGGGGTCAATCCTTCAAATAATAAATGGAAAAATCAGAAAAGAAAGCATTTTAAGGGACACCAACATCGGAACAAGAAGCTACATCAAACATATGTACCAAAGAAAATATCAGATCACCACCAGCTGATGCACCCAAATAAGCACTCTTAGGTAATTGAGAACTCCAAACAACAGAAGGCTAAAACAGATATCACAGCCTCTACCTCTATTAATCATCCAGTTGCAATGGAGAGTGATGTTGATTCTGTGGATCTGAATCCTCCCTCTTCCCTTCCCCTGTTAATGTTTTGAATAATGCTGAAGTTAATGAAAGAAAGGAGAATGGTTAGGACATAGCCTTAACCATGCAAGATGGGGATCCAAAAGGGGTGGGTATTCCTCATGCTGACTCTAGAACCCCTGTTACCGTTGGTACTCAACCAGATACAACTCAGGGTCCTATTGATGATAAATGCGAAGCAGAACAACTTTCAGTAAAAAGAATGGACAAAAGCAAAGGTCATGATATTCCTGATTCTCTCATTTAACCTACAAGATAGAAAAATAAACCAAGTCAGAAAAAGAGAAGTGCTCTCCAAAGGAAAAATGCAGGTATTAGTATAGTTGAACATCAGAGGAACCTCCTGACAAGGCTCCTGAGAACTACTCACCATTCCCAATGACAAGGTACCCTCAAAACCAAGAGGATAATTGTCAACTTGTTAATGGAGATGACATTCACATGGCAGTGTCACACTTTGACAAAGATAAAGTTCTAAGCACAAACACACCTTCAGAAATTGCTAAACCTGCTCTGATACTCTCTTTAAACAGACATTCACCTTCAGGTCAGGATGATGATGAGTACAGACCTATACAATATGAGGATGAGTACAGACCTATACAATATGAGGATGAGTTACCTAGGGTTTTAGAAGGGGATGATGGGTTCAGTGATAGTATTGATGAAGATCAGCATTGTGACCTCCTATTGGCAGCGGTTAATGGTGCTTCTGAATAGGAAAATGTCACACTTTGTAACGAGAAACCCTACAGAATGAGACCTTCACCCAGACTTTCCAGAAGCAAAGATGCCTCAAGCAGCAACAATCCACCAAAATCAACAACCCCCACCATTCCTAAATGATTAGTACAAACACTTGGAATGTTAGAGGTATTAGAACTTCTAGAGCTATTGAGCGACTCAAAACACTCAAACAAATTCTAAAATTTCATTCATTGCCTTGTTAGAACCATTCTGGTACAACCCTCACCTTGATTTCTACCTTAATTACTTCAAAATTCAGCTCTCTATGAACCAAGCTGCTGCAAATATCAATAACAAAATTTGGCTCTTCTGGGATCAAGACTTCACTAGCACTCTTCTGGATCAGGATGAACAACAGATGACCATTGAACTGAACCATGTTGAACTTGGTGAAATTATTCAGCTTACAGTTGTGTATGCCAAATGCAAACCAGCATTAAGAGCTCCACTTTAGGAGAATTTCAGACATAGGTCTACCATATGCAATATTCCTTGGTGTGTAATTGGGGACTTCAATGTAATTGCTTGCATTGGGGAAAAGATTGGGGAAATTCCCTTCCAGATGAACAAAAGCATTGATTTTCTAAGCATGATTGAGGACTGTGGTCTGACTGACTAACTTGGGATTCTATGGACCTAGATACACTTGGTCTAATGGAAGGGGTACATTCTATATTGTATGGAAAAGATTGGACAGGGGTCTAGTTAATGACAATTGGCTAAGCTTCTTTCCTGTAACTACCATCAGTGACTTGACTTCAACTGGCTCAGATGATTCTCCTCTCCTGATGGAGATGAATTTGAGACAAAACTCAATCAAGAAATTCATTAGATTCCTCAACGTTGGGTGAAGAATGAATCCTTTATGTCTCTAGTTCAGGAAGTGTGGAATGGTCCTATCAATGGAAGTGCTATGTGGATTTTTCATCAAAAACTCTAGGCTCTTTCTAGTGTTTTGAGAAAATGATCCAGACAACAATAAGGTGACATCTTTCAGAAACCCAAAGAATTTGAAACAAAAGTCAAAGAAGCAGAAAAAAATGGGCAGTATCCAATGATCCTGGGGACAAATAGAATCTGCATGATCTACAGGCTCAATACACAAGACACTTGAAATTAGAAGAAGAAGTTCTAAAACAAAAAACTAAGTTGCAATGGTTCAAGGATGGTGATTCCAATTCCAAATATTTTCATAGTTTGATAAGGGGTAGAAGAAGAAAGATTTATATTCACAAAATCAAGGATGAAAATTGGGATTGGATCCAGGGTGATGAAGCAATAGGGGAAGCTGCTCGCAACTATTTTGAATATCTTTTTACTGAACAAGGGGGCCACATTAGAGAAGATCTTCTCACTTGCATCCCTACTATGATCACTCCAGAAGGTAACACAAATCTAACCAATGATCCTACTTTAAGTGAACTAAAGGAAGTTATTTTTTTCATGAACCCAAACAGTGCAGCCGGACCAGATGGAATGAATGGAAAATTCACCAAGCCTGCTGGGATGTTATCAAAAATGATTTACTCAGTGTGGTTCTTGACTTCTTTGGAGGTAGTGACATGCCTAGATATATGACAAATGCCTTCTTGGTCCTTCTTCTAAAAGTTGAATTTTGTAACTCCTTCACTGAATTAAGACCTATTAGCCTAAGCAACTTAATCAACAAGATCACTTCCAAGATAATCTGTTCCAGGTTTGCACCAATTCTACCAACCATCATCTCTGCCAACCAGTATGGTTTGGTTAGAGGAAGAAGTACCTCTGAAAATATCATGTTGGCTCAAGATTTTGTCCAAGGCATTAAGAAACCTAACACTGGGGCCAATGTTGTTATCAAGCTTGATATGGTAAAGGCCTATGATAGAGTGTCTTGGAGTTTTACATGCATAATGCTTAGAATATCGACATGATCTGGCGAACCATGTCCAATAACTGGTATTCTGTAGTGTTAAATAGTATCAGGCATGGCTTTTTCAAATCCACTAAGGGTCTAAAACAGGGAGATCATTGGGGCAGAACTTCTCTCTAGAATGCTCAACAATCTCAACAATGATCAGTTCTTCAATGGTTTTACATGGAAATAGGGGTCCTTAAGTCAAGTCAACCATTTGAGCTTTGCAGATGATATTATCATATTCACATCATGCAACATATTTTCCTTAGAGAAGATTATGAGAATTTTAAGGGATTATGATAATACTTCTGGTCAGTTGATAAAAAAGGCTATGAGTCATTTCATGACTCCCACCTGTGTTTTCTACTATAATGTTTCCAGGATCTCTCGAATCACTGCTTTTACCAGGAAAAATCACCAATCACATACCTTGGTTGCCCCTCTACATTGGAAGAAAAAGAATTCTACACTTTAATGGATTGATATCCAATAGTGAACATAATTAGAGGATGACATAGCAGAATGCTTTTTTTTGGAGGAAGAGTTACCTTGATCAAATATGTGCTGCAACCCCTCCCCATTAACCTACTATCAATTGTTCCACCACCCAAAACTATCATGAAACAACTGGAAAGACTGGAAACTAAATTTTTCTAGGGCATGGAGAAGAATAAAAACAAATACTATTGGGCTTCATGGAGAAGTTATCATATCCACAAGAGGAAGGGGGTGTTGGTTTTAGAACTAAACCTGATGTTTTTAAGGCTACGGAATTCAAACAGTGGTGGAATTTTAGAACAAATAAGTCCTTGTGGAGCACCTCCTGATAGCCAATATTGCAAAATATCACACCAATCTTAAAGAAATGGCACTCGGGAAATTCACAAACTTGGAAGAAAACTATGTGTAACAAGAAAGAAGTAGAAGCATACATAAATTGGAGGCTATATTTAGGCAATGCATGTTTCTGGTGGGATAATTAGCTGGGAATAGGTCCCTTAGCTAGCTACAAAACTGAGGGAGGAAAGCCAGGCAACATCACTGTCTCTCAATTATGGGATTATGGAAAATGGGATCTTCAGAAGCTTCACAACCAAGCTCCAACCACAAAATTACTGATATCATTCAGATCTCAATCCATTTTTATCCTCCCACCTCTGATAAAACTATATGGACACCAACTACCTCTGGTAAATTCACTTGTGCTTCAGCATGGGAAACATTCAGAAAGAAGAAACAGATCCTCTTCACCAATAAGATGACATGGCACAAGAGAATCCCCTTTAAATGGTCCTTTTGCATCTGGAGAGCCCTCAGAAACAAATTGCCCACTGATGATAAGGTCATCTCCTTTTGTCAACCTACTATCACTAGATGTGTGTGTTGTATCAGACCTCAAGTTGAATAAGTAGATCACATTTTCAGTATGGGCCACTTTGCTAAGGCAATATGGAGGCACTTCACAGGCCCAATTGGCTTCCTTTTCCAAGCCATGCCTCGTATATTACTTATAATGAAATGGTGGATGTAGAAGAGCAGGAATGATGCGCACAAACTCCTCTTGGATACACTTCCAATCATCAGTTGCTTGAATCTTTGGAAAAAATAGTTGTAGTGCTAAATATGGTTCCGATAAATAACCTATGATCAGAGTTCTATTCTCCATCAACTCTGACATCAACCTCCTCCTCAAAGCCACTTATCCTTCCTTCCACTGGCCTCTTCACTGGAATGAACTCTACGCCACTATTGAAATAATGCAACATCACATATGCACATCACAGGTTACCCAGCACAAACCTAAGGATGGATTTGTTAAGCTGAACAGTGATGGCAGTGCCCTCAACAATCCAAGAAAAATTGGTGCAGAGGCAATTATTAAAGATCATCTGGGGAGATTTATCCATGCCATAGCAAGTCCACTTGCAGAAGGAACAATAACATGGCAGAAGTCGAAGCAGCCATTATTGGCATGAAGTGGTGCCTGGAGAATTTCCACTTCAAAGTGCATTTAGAAGTTGACTCTGCATTTACTTGTTCATTGGATCAACCATGAATCTGAGCCCCCTTGGAGTTTAGAGATGTAGCTGCAGAATTTGATTGATCTAGGCTCTCAGTGTCATGAATTAAAATGCTCTCATGTTTATAGGGAAGCTAATTGTCCTGTTGATTCATTATCTAAGCTCATCCATGATCTCCCTCAAATCACCCAATTTGACAACATTCTTGACCTTCCCAGACAAATCAGAGGTCAAATCAGACTAGACCAAATGAACAACCCAGCCTTCAAACATAAGAAAACAAGCAAACTTCAGCCTTCATCATACCACATTTCCACCTCCAACTCTAATAGATATGGTTAAACATCTAACATATCCGGGAGCAGACCATACAGTCAAAACACCAAAATTCTAGGACAACATCTCAAGCATGCTCAAACTCTTCAGTAAAAAGGATATGAAATCCTGGTTTTAACTAACAATTTTTTCCTTTTCTGCAGGTACCTACAGTTTAAAACAATTGACATACCATCAATGTGTGGTATAGTACTAATAGTGCTCATCCTATTGATGGTGTATCAATTGACTAAAGCTAGTAGAATCTACAAGACTAAGCATAAGCACCAACACCAGCTTCCTGAGGTCTATCCTAACAACTAGTACCTCCAGAACAAATATATCCCCAGAAACCACAAGAACCTAGGCACATACATCACTCAGTGTTCAAAGAGCAGCAACTCACAAGACTTGCAACTCACTGATGTCAATCCTGCAATTCCCTAATGATGAACACTGACCAACCCAAGAACTATTTATTTCTAACATATTTTTGCATTTTGCAAGTGCAAGAGACATATTCAATCTATTGATGCACTTGCAAAAGGCGGTATTAGCATCTCAGATACTCAATTCCTTGCAAGTGTACCAATCACATTGGATCTGTCATTAGGATTATGCAAATTTGTCACAACAAACAAACTCTTCTGGCAGGATCCTTCAGAGAATCCTCAGGTTTCTCTACCAACTTACACAACTTGCTACAACCAGGGCCTCAACACCTAACCATCAACATCCATTATCTTACTCTTCAGAAGAAAGTTCCTACTCAAATGGATACTTTCATCCACTAGCACCAACCTACTTCACCTGCAGGCATTCAGCAGGACACACCTAGGGGCCCAAACCTAGCTATACTGCAATTCCCTATCTGTTCACAAGATCAGAAGTCTACAGGATGCATCAGCTCATCAGTTAAACCTTCATGCTCCAAAGTTTCCTAGATGAAAGAAGCAGGAATTTGCTTATTCTCTTCTATCCAAAATATCGTTCAGCAGCAGCAGTTCTGCACAGTTACATGGGTCTTTTTGATAGCTATCTTCTACTTGGATTTCTTTGGCCTCAATTTCAGATCCAAGTTGAAGATAGTTAATAGCACAGTCCATTGTTTTTTGCCATACTCTATAGGATAAATCTACCTTTACTCTAAATGTAGCTCTTGTTGTATATGAAAGATGACCTTCCTACTATTTTGTTTAGTTGACTTAGGATTACTTGTGCATTTTTGTATAGTTGACCTAGATTCACTTCACATTGCTTTTTGTATACACAATTGCCTATCACCTAAGAATAGGCAATTGGTACATCATCATAGGTCTAATTCGTCAAATTTAAGGATTCATTTGGTCGCCATGTGTAGAGGACCGAGTGTATATCCATCATATTTTGGAGGTAAGGTTCATTTTACCCTCCTTTGTTGTAATTTACTTTATATGTATTTGAAATTCAACCCTAGGCGTATCGCCTAGTGAAATTTGAGAGAGAAAAAAATCAGATATGAATCGCAAGCCTTATCTTCAAAAAGGGAATCAAATTGTTTAAAAATATGAAGTGTCGTCCCCCCAAAATAATTTTCAAAATGATTTTCTTCAAGTCTAAAAGATCAAGGTACATTTAGTCCTACTCATGGTTTAGGAACAAGTGTTTAATTTAGTTTCCCTTTTCACATACTTTCTCAAACACAAACATCATGTCCTCCTTTAAAGTGTGTGTGTGTGTGTCTCTATATATATATATATATGTATGTATTTTCCTCTATAAATTCATACACCTTTTACTACACCCTCCCCTTGTAAGAATTATGTCCTCATTTACGGTAAGCCATATTTAGGACACTAGTTAAGGCATAGTATAAATAATTGATTCCAAATCTAGTCTAAGTCCTATGGAGCTACCTCAGGTAGATTTTAAAGGGTGCTTAACACCTTTCCCTTAGAAGAACAAGAACCCTTACCCATAATCTCACTGATTAGTAGAATAATAAAGAATATGACTTAGTAATTAAATAGGTACCCTAAAGTACCTTTAAATATTAGGTGGAGACTCTCTTATATCAGCAAAAGAGAAACCACAAGTTGAATCTTATTTTGACTAGTGCAAAACAAGGTGCAACAATGACAGTAAAGATATGACAGGAAAAATGACAGTAATAACTCATAGAAATCTCATAATCAGTTTGTACACATTACATAAATGTAGACATGCTTTCAAGTTTAACAATTTAAGCTCAACACTGATAAAATATGCTAAGTCTGACTGATATGAGGAATGTAACATCTCTATATCTATATGTCAAATGTGCATGTCACATGTAATTCTTCACGATGACTACCTCATGTACTCACACTCTTAGAGTAATCAAATTGACTGTCTCAACTCCCACTCATCACACTCAATCACTCAGCACTATACGGTACCTGCGCTCGCTGTTGGTATGTTAGACTCCAGAGGGGCGGATCCTGCCCAAGTGCTAATATAAAGTTAATATGGTCTGTTGAGGCATGTAGCCCCATCCTATAATAATAGATAAAGCCTATAAGTCCTGATGCAGCGTGAATCCCGATCCATAATAATAATATATATAAGTCCAAGAAGGCATGTTGCGACGTGCAGCCCGATCCACAATCTCACTCACAACACAACTTCAGGCCCCAACTCAGTCATCAATATCTCCAGTCTCTCGAGCTCACAAATCTCGTACCAATCAGCCCAAACAATACTACATGATGTAACAATAAATAAAAACATAGAGTAAGATATGATATGCAAATCATTGATGTGATTGAGTACATAATTTCAATTTAAGCAAATAATTCAACAGTAGAAATAACCTATGTGGGTCCCAACTGCATAAGCATATAGCCTAAACATGATTTCTAACATGGATTGCAGCTCAATTACTCTAACACGTCGGGATTTCAAGAATATCAACAAGGTTTGATAACTACATAGTACCACGGAAATAACCGAGTGACAATTACCATGGTGCACGCCCACACGCCCGTCACCTAGCATGTGCGTCACCTCAATACCAATCACATAACACGTTCAGGGATTCATACCCTCATAACTAAGTTTAGAAGTGTTATTTACCTCAAACCGCACAAATCCTTATCCAACAAGCCCTTGACTTACGAATCGGCCTCCAAACAACTCGAATCTAGCCACAAACAACTTAATACAATCAATACAAGCTATAGGAATCGATTTCATACGATAAAGCTAAGTTCTTTAACAAAAGTCAAAAGGTCAACCCGAGGCCTACATCTCATAATTAGACAAAATTTACAAAATATGAACACCTATTCAATAACGAGTCCAACCATACCAAAATTACTCAATTCTAATCTCAACTCAACAGTCAAATCCTCAAATTTTAGTCTATGAAGTGTAGCAAATTTCCCCCAATTTTTCCAACCCAAAACACTAATTTAATGGTAAAAACAACGATAGATTCATGTATAACAACCAATGTTGAGTTAGAATCTCTTAACCCAACCAACTCCTTGAAAATCCCTTCAAGAATCACCCAAATCCAAGGTCTCTAGCTCAACATATGAAAAATGGGTTCAAAACCTCGTTTTGATTTCTAATGACTGCTGTCCAGAGGTTCCTCTTCGCGAACGCAAAATGCCTCGCAATCGTGAAGCACAAAATTTACATGCTGAAAAAACCTCCTACACGAGTGTGATGCCCAGGTCACGAACATGATGCTTCACAAAGCTCTACTTACACGAACGCGTCTCCCTGACCGCGAACGCGAAGGCTTAAGGCATGGTTCCCAATCCATCCTCATCCTTCTTCATGAATGCGAGCGCCCACTCGCGATCAAGATGCACAACTTCCCCATACCTTCATGAATGTGAGGCCTTTTTCAGGAACGCGAAGGAAAAACTTTATCTGCCTCCCAGATACTCTTTGCAAACGCATATAAGGAAACTAGACATCGGAATATCTGCAGCTCTATAAGGCCAAACTCAATCTGCAATCAACCTGAAACTCACCCTAGGCCCTCGATACCCCACTCTAACATACCAACACATCTTGAAACATCATACAAACTTAGTCGAGACATCAAATTACATCAAAAATACGAATCGCACCCCAATTCAAGCCTAATGAACTAATGGATTTCCAACTTCTATGATGCCGAAACCTATCAAACCAAATCCGATTGACCTTAAAGTTTTCAACCAAGTCATAAATTACACAGCAAGCCTATTCCAACTTTTAAAACAATAATCTAATCCCGGTAATAACAAAGTCAACTCTCTATCAAACTTCTCAACTCTCCAAACTTCAAATTTTCCAAATTTCGTAAATTTAAGCCAAAATCACCTACGGACCTCCAAATCAATATATGTACATATTCCTAAGTTCAAAATCACCATACGGAGCTATCAGAATCATAAAAACACCATTCCGAAGTCATTTACACATAAGTCAACATCTAGTCAACTCTTCCAACTTAAACTTCCAACCTTGGGACTAAGTGTCCCAATTCATTCTGAATCATCTCCGGAACCAAACAAACCACCCCAAAAAGTCACATAACAGCAAATAAACACAAAATAAGCAATAAATGGGGGGGGGGGGAATGGGGGAAATACT
>ML369767.1:0-32612 GCA_005239525.1 Nicotiana knightiana | reverse complement strand
AAAAAAAAAAAAAAAAAAAAAGAGGGGGGGGGGGGGGAATGGGGGAAATACTCAATACGACCGGTGGGGTCATTACATGAACCTCAGAAGGAGTCGACTACTCAACCTGCTGAAACAAGACCAAATGAATGGAGAAGTGAACCTGAATACCCACAGAAGTTTATTACAGGAAATCTAAACGATGGAATGAAAACCAGGGGAGCCCCAAAAAAAAAAATCCAACATCACACTCATTCTCAAATTCAACAAAAGAAGGTTGACGAAGCATTAAAGGACTCCAGTTGGGTAGAAGCCATGTAAGATAAACTTGATCAGTTTGAAAATAAAGTATGAAAGTTAGTTCCTAAACCAGCAAATACTACAATTTTTGTAACCAAATGGGTATTCCAAAATAAGTTGAATCTATTAGAACTGTGAAATTGACTAATAATGAGGCCGAGTATGAGGCCATGATTGGAGGTCTCGAATAGGATAAAAGCCTGGAGGCCGAAGTGATCGAAGCTAAATACAAATCCCTCCTTGTGGTAAATCAAGTCAATGGGACATTCAAAGTGAATGAGTAACAAATGCGAATATACTTGGATAAGATACAAGTAACACAACATCGATTCAAGGAATGTACCCTACAACACGTGCCCCGAGATCAAAATAGCGAAGATGATGCTCTGGCTAACTTGGGATCGTCGGTTGATGACGATGAATTCAGCTCGAAAATGGCCATACAACTCATGAAATCAGTAGTGGAAGAAGGCCATGCCAAGATAAACTCAACAAGTTTAACTTAGGACTGGAGAAACAAGTATATATACTATTTGAAGAATAGGAAGTTGCCCTCGGATCCCAAAGAATCGAGAGCTCTGCGCACGAAGGCAGCCAAGTTTAACCTGTCCGAAGATACGCTGTTCATAAGAATGCTCGATGGCCCACTCACCATATGCTTGGGGCCGGATATACGGAATATGTTTTGAGGAATGTTCACGAGGGAACCTGCGGAAACCATTTGAGGGCAGAATCGTTTGTTCGAAAGATAATTAGAGTTGGCTATTACTGGATTAATAAGGAGAAAGATGAGAAGGAATTTGTGCAAAAATACGACGGCTGTTAGAGTCACGCACCAATGATCCACCAACCTGGGGGGTTATACACTCGGTCTTGTCGCCCTGCCGTTCATGAAATAGGAAATAGACATCGCCGGTCCCCTACCATGGGCACTCGGTAATGCTTATTTTATACTATTTATGACTGATTACTTCTCTAAATGGGTCGAAGCTCAAGAGTTTGAGAAGGTCCGAAAGAAAGAAGACAACGAGTTCATTTGGGGCCACATAATATGCCAGTTCGTTATATCGACCGAGATAATGTGTGATAACGGGAAGTAGTTCATCGGCAGCAAGGTAAGAAAATGTTTTAAGGACCATGAAATAAAAAAGATTTTGTCAACACCCTATGACCCTAGTAGGAACGGACATGCGGAGTCGACGAAAAAAATAATCCTTCAAAACCTTAAGAAAAGGTCGACCGGCGCTAAAGAAAAATGGAAGGAAATCCTGCTTGAAGTCTTATGTGCATACCGCACGACCTCATATCCAGTACCGGGGCCACTCCATTTTCGTTGGTCTATGGTGCCAAAGCACTAATACTGGTCGAGGTGGGAGAACCGAGCCTCAGGTTTTGATATGCAATCGAAGAATCAAACAACAAGGCTAAGAGCACGATCTTAGAACTACTGCATGAGAGGCGCGAGGCCACTCTAGTCCGGCTGGCCGCGCAAAATCAGTGGATAGAAAGATATTACAACCTAAGAGCCAACCTCCGACACTTTAATATCGGGGACTTGGTGTTAAGAAGGGTAACATAGAACACCCGGAACCATAACGAAGAGAAGTTAGGACCGAATTGGGAAGGTCCATATCGAGTCATCGGGATTACTGGTAAAGGTTCATATAAACTCGAAGAAGAAAACGGTGCAGAGTTACCAAACAACTGGAATGTGACTCACTTAAAATGATACTACTGCTAAAGTATGACCTCATTCACTTTATTTATTTTTCATATTAAGAATTGGGCTAACACTTGCAGGCAACAACCAAAGGAAAATGTAGTTGTTAGGTCTGAAAGCACGCGTTGCACTCTTTTTTCCTTGAACCAGTTTTGTCCCAAATGGGGTTTTCAGCAAGGTTTTTAACGAGGCAACAATAAAATATGCTAACTTAGAGTCGAAGACCGGTTTTACATGGGAGTATGGTTGCATCAGCAGTATCCGAGCCCACTCGAAGATCGACCTTGAATACTGGGGGCCATCACCCTCGGGTCATGATTTTTAGCAAGGAAGGCACTCGAACAGTTTAGGCTCTTATTGTAAGGGCTAAAGGGCCGAATGAACCGTGTCCGTATACGTCACCCCGGCCATAATACGAGCTTGTACACGGTTACAATGTTGTACGTTACACACAGAAATGAAAGAAAGTTTCTACCTTGCTAACAAATATTTTTTGCTTCTTAAAAGTATCGAGCCTAAGGGATAATCCTACTCAGGAACTATCGAGCCCAAGGGCCACACTTATCCAAGCCCAAAGCTCCGAGATAAATTCGGGCGGCTTGGGATATCGAAATCCGGAGGCACAAAACCTATTAGGCAATGACCAAACCTAGAAGGCTATGGCCACCCTAAAAATGGTTCAGAGACGTGCGAAGTCCGTAATCAAAACATAAGACCTTCAACAAAATTCTAAACCTATTCAAGGGTTACCCTTGAAAAAGATACAACCTCATAACATTTAAAGAAGCATCTTAGGGAAATCTCCTTTTACTCCGAGCTTACACAAGTTCGAGCAAAAATTGCATCGAGGACAAGTCTTGTTCGGACCTCCGAAAAGCGACTTATTACTACGTTTGATTTTGTGTTAAGGCATTAGAAATATTTGCAATCATAAAAAGATGCTAAAATAATAGACTTGTACATTGCCAAAAGTGAACTATTTTATATTCCGGAATATCATTACAAAGTCCCAACAAAAATGCCCTCAACAAAATATATGTACAGGGTACAAAAAAACAAAACAAAATAATCCTAAGGCATCTACGTCGGATCTTCACCAGAACCCAACTCGTCACCAGAGCCTTCGGGTTCTTCAGAGCCCTCGGAGCCTTCTTCATCGTCGGGTTCATCTAGCTTCTTGGCCTTGATCTCAAGTATCTTTGCCTCCTTATCTCACTCGACAAGTCAACGCCTCGGGCATGGCTCTCTTCGAGGGTCTCCCTTTAGGATAGCCGCCTCACGTACTCAACATTAGTCTTCAGGCGAGCCTTGGCTGCTTCGACATCGGCCCTTTACTGGGCCACCATCTCTTCAGCATCGGCGGAGGTTGTGCGAAGCTGAGACTTTATAGTTTCACATTCATTATCGAGGGTGTTCCACTTTGCCAGCGTCGAGCTCAATTGTGATCGGAGTTCATCATTCAATTGGGACCTCTTGTCGGCTTTTTCTTTCGCCACCTGGAGTTGAACCTCTACCAATACTAGTTTTGCCTGGGCAGTTTCCTTATCCGAAGCCAGTCGGTCCATTTTTCTCTTCCAACCATCAGCCATGGCTTGGATCTCATTTATTTTAGCTCGGAGTTGGTCGATCCAGTCAATCTTCTGCTGAACCTGCGACTGTTGGTTGTTATTTTCCATGGCTAAATTTTCATTACTAACTTCAAAAACCTTTACCTTTTCGACTAGATTGACATGTTCCCGACTCAAGTTCGAAACAGCCTGAAGGTCCTTGATAGCCCCTTCGTGTTGCTCGCTGAGAAGCTTGTACATATCTCTTTTTCTCGACAAGCTCCTTGACCTCAAGATCAAGCTGGTTGACCTCAGCCCAGTACCGAAAAAAGCTTTCATGATGAAGTACCGAGGCCTTCAAAAGGGTAAAAGAAGAAAAAAAGAGAAATATCATAACCTAAGTCAATGTTTAAAAGAGCATAATGATGTTTTACCCGATTCAGCGCCTGATGCGCTTTGTTGGACAGGCATGACATGTCTGCCTCATTCATTTGCGCCTGGTCTTCTTCAGTCACCGGGCATTGTAGGTAGATTTTTACTCCCACGGGAGTAGAAAGAAGCCGTGCAACCTTCGGATGTTGGACGAAGTCGGGATCCACACTCGGGGCAGGGAACTGGTTGATTAACTTTGGGCTCGAGTTCAGCCCGCGAACTTCTGAAGATGGATCCTTTCTCTGCACTTACAGGTCTTCCAGCCTGGAAAAGTCTTCCAAGACGGACAAGTCCACGCCGTCGAAAAAGTAACGAAGGGGATCATCCATGACATGAGCCCCTTTGTTAAACCTCTCTTTCCCGGCTCGGGCCTCCTTGAGCATGGACTCTGTATAGGAAGGCGACCCTGAAATCTCTATTACACCGGACGCCTCCTTTCGGAGCGTAGCCAGCATACGAGGAAGTCTCATCCCCAGTTTCCTCATCAACTTCCCGGGTCTGATGGAGATCGGCCTCATGGATCTCCTCCGTAATAGTTGCCTGCTCCTCAGTAGGAGTCGGCCCGCGGGCAACGAAAAAATCATCTTTCTCGAGCTCATCCCTGAGCCAAAGAAGTGAGTCCGAGTTGGGTGCTCAAGAGATAGAAATTTCCTTTAGCTTACGGGCCAAACTTCTCTTTAGATTCTTCTTCTCTGAGCTCGGGGATCCCGAAGCCTTCCTTTTCTTCTTTCCCCCGCTGCAGCCCCGAGCTGCCACAAAGCGGAAGGATCAACGGACAAGGACACATCCTCGTTCTCTCCTGAAGGCCTAAGTTCAATGGTCTTAGGCAAACCTACAAAAATAAAAGTGAAGAAAAGAGAGTAAGTACGATGTGAAAGGGAGATCCCGATGTTACCTATTCGGCGAAGGGTCTTACCGTGAGAACAAGCCTCCTACCGGTCCATAGAGAGTTTGTGCCATGTGCGCTCAGAATAAATCATCTGTGAACAAATGCCATTGATCCATCCTTGAGCCGAGGGATACCGTTTGGGACTCGAGCGACGGCTGCACCACCAAAACTGCCAGTGAGAAAAAAGGAGATGAATGTAAAATGGCGTTCAAAGGGAAAATGTACTTACGAGATGCATTCCACTTCTCGGGGAACGACATCAACTCAGGGGAAATCAAGTCTTCGGTCTTCACCTGAACGAAGCGTCACTTCTATCCCCAGTACCGGTCCTCATTGATACTCAAGAATGGGGATTTACTGGCCCGACGTGTGAGCTTTACTAGTCCCCCTCAGAATATTCGGTGACTGTATAGGCGGAGTAATGGTGAACCGACATGATTCAGTCTTGTTCACAAAGTAACGAAGGAGGATCATGACCCTCCACAGCGACGGGTGGATCTGACCGAGGCATACTTCGTACCTCTTGCAGAAGTCCAAGATAACTGGGTCCACCGAGCCCAATGTGAAGGGATAAGTGTAAACACTTAGATACCCCTCCACATGGGTAGTGATGGCGTCCTCAGGCCCGGGGACTTACTACGTCCTTACCCGCCTAGTTATAGTCCTCTTGAACCACGAGAAGGACGTCTTCGATAATGGAACATATATCCCTTGATACTCCTTCACCCCGGCCCTGCACTGCTGAGGGCTTTTCGACCTTAAAGTCATCTGTGACTGAGCAGCCCCCATGGATGAAAATTTTCAAGGGAAACTTGGGAGTGGGTTCATTGATAGCCGTGCCAGGAGAAGACGTCTAGAGGATGACTATATCAGGAGTGACCTCCTCGATTTCAGTGGTCGATTGGGAATAAGAAGAAGTGACTTGTTGAGGAACAGATTTGGATGTTTTGGCCATTGTTATCTGAAAAATCTTGAAAGGTATAAGAAAAGGTTTTGAAAAATGAAGAGTCAAGTGTGCTGATTTGGGTAAAGACTAGGTAAAAACTCAGAAATTACTAAGAAATTTTGAAAAAACAAAGGTAAATATATGGAAGTACGAAGAAGCTGAGTAACAACTTTAAGAATCGAACATAGAAGCTTGGTCAAAGGGTGAAAAATGAACGAAGAATGAACGCTTTTATAGATGTTTCGTGACGCTTCGCATTCAGAGGTGACCCGTCGATGACTTACGGGACGTTTTGGCTTCTTTGACGTTTCTGTTGGGCCGTATTAAAGAAGGAGGTGAAAAACATCTGTCAATTCTCATCGTTTCGGTAAACCTCTTCTCTAAGAAACAAGGGGACTATGTGTATACGGATAAAACCGAGCCTGTTGAACATCTCGGTTTTCCGGTAAGACAAACAGGACTGGAACGTGATCATAAGGAATCGGAGTCTGGGCAGAAAACCTCACATCGGGGATCGAGCATAACATCCGCCCTCGCAAGCATCGGGGCTACACCTCCCGGGTCCGATTCGAGTCCCTCAACTTTGGAGAGAATTACAAAGCGGCCGAACACGGCTAACAAAGAGCCGTGACATCCGTGCCCAACCGGATGTCACTGCGTAAATCTCGGCCTGTATCAACAGCGAATAAATGATTAACATAAAGAAAGATTTTTATCCTTTTTTAGAATTGTACTTAAGGTGAAATTCCCCTATTATATAAAGAAAAAATTAATTATTCATTAAACACTACACATATCAAGACAATTTATTTCAATTCTTTTTATTGTTTAAAGTTCTTATTCTTGTTCTTAAGTTCTTAATAAGTATAAGCTTGGAATCGAGGGCAGGTTCTTCATCGAGCCATCAACCGAGCTCGGAATCACCCTTATCATTGGTTTGGTCATCTATTACATTTTTCATTTGTTTAATCTAACGCTATTAATCAGTTGTATTGAATTAATTCACATATCCTTAAAACTACATATAAATTCAATTGTTATCCGTTTTCAGGGTAAACAATGTATTCCTCCCCTTTATATAGTAAATAAAAAGATAACTTATATATAGTAAATCATCATTTACTTTTTTTTGCCTCTATGGCAGAGACTATTTTTTTCTTTCTTGTTTTCTTTTTCTCCATATCATTTATCAAAAAATATCTTATACAATAAATCATTTTTTTACTTTTACTTTTTCTCTTTTTAAAAAAATGTGTATTAATATAAGTATTCTAGCATATTGTAACAAAATTTATAGGTCACTATAGTAAAATGATATATTCAGTTGGAAATTTGTAAAAATTAAAAACTGACCAAATTGTACCAGTATATTGAATGTTATAGTAATATACTATTATAGTAAATTATATACTGTTGAATTATATGTTGTATACGATAATGGCATATAGTATATCAAAATGATATATACTATACAATTCTTCTTCTTTGCTAGTTCAACTTAATTTCCATCTAAAAATCTAACATATTCTAAAATCTCCGCTAAGTTGACTAAAATTTATCCACAACCTTCAATCAATATTCCTAGCACACCTTAGTCAGAATAGGATCAAAAGAAGTACAAACTCAACAATCCAAATTTATTTTCAAGCTTCAAAGTCCTTCAATAGTGGATATGATTTCTTTTGCCGCAAGAAATCCTTAAAAATTAACTTAACACCACAATCTACATCAAAGAATAACACCAAATGAATTCCAACAGAAAATTCTTCAAAATACACACGAAAAACTAATATAAAATTTTAAGCTCATATACATGGAGTTTTATTTTTTTTAAATTTGAAATTATATAGTGACACACATATTTTTTTTGCTCCTTTCGAGGCACTTTTCAAAAAAGTTTAGAAGAAGGGAGAGATTTGGTGAAGAGATTAGAAGGAGGAGGAGATTTGGAGAAGATAAGGTTATCAAATGGTCAAAGAAGATAGGGGAAGGGGTAGAGAGGCAATATTTTAGGCTCAAATAACTATTTAACGCAATAAACTTTAATGTGGAGAAAACCAAGTAGTAGCCTAAATAGGTATATTGTATTGTTTCCCAAAGAAAATGAAACTAATTGAACTAGTTCAGAGCCCAAAGGACTGGGTCCTATTTCCAGGTCATATAGTTCCTAAGTGGCACATCCATGATCTATCTACTCCCGAGTCCAGAACCTTCAAAAGAGAACTCTTTCAATTTCAATTTATTAATTTATGCTTTGTATTATGACTCGTTGTGAAAATTTTAAAATTTATAAAATCTTTTTGAACTAGTGATTTTAAGTATTACATATCTTTTGTATTACTCTCTAAGATAAAAATATGAAATATAAAGTTAAATTGTTCTATAAAAATATGTCATTCTTTTTAAAACAAACTAATAATGTCTAAGTAAAACAGACGAGAGAGTATAAAGTATGCTTAATTGATTTTCTCTACATAAGAAGTGTAGAGAAAATAGAGTGTGTGACCCAGGTGCAGGCTGCTCGAAGACAAATGATAAACTCATCGTTTTGCAACCTCATTTGTTTTTTTTTTAAAGATTAGCACGTCTGAATTTGAATATATGTCTGAATATCAAGATGTGTATTAAGATTTGAATACTAAATGATTAAGATTCTTTATTTTTTTAACATCTGAATATATAAAATTTATCTTTATTTAAAAATTAATAAACGTAAAAATCAAATAAAATACTAATTAATTTAATATTGTCTCTCTCTCTCTCTCTCAATATATATATATATATGGTAATTTGTGGCGGTGAGTGGCTAGCAGAGGTGCTTGTTAGTGCCGACTAAAGACGGTGGTTGGTGGTGGTTCTGGATAATAGCTAGTGGTGATTGACAGCAATGACGATTATAGTTGAGGGGTGGTGGTGGTGGTTGTGATTGAGGAAGGTGATAATGAGTGGTAGTAGCTAGTTTATAATGGTGGACGGTGTCGGCGATGGTTGTTGATGGTGATGGGGTGGTTGGTTGTAGTAGTTGAGGTGAGTGAGTGTGTGGTTGTGCTTGAGGATGATAGTGGTGGGGGTGGTGGATGGTGGTAGTGATGGCGGTTATGGTTGAGGATGATGGTGGTGGTAGTTGATAATGGCAGGCAGTGGCAGCAGTTAGTAATAAATGTAGATGATAGCATCTTGATGAAATTAAGTCTTTGTTATATATCTTAATCATACAGACCTATTCAGACCCATTAAGCGGTTGTGAAGTAAAAAAAAACAAACACATTTAATAAATAAGATCTGAATGATTAAAATTCTTACTTTTACGAACACACTTAATGATTGAGATCTGAATAATTAAAATTAAGACTTCAATTAAGTGCAAACAAATGAGGACTCGTTGTTCCCTCCGTGGTGACAGTTCTTTTTTTTTTTCTTCTCAAATAATCATATTTGTGCACTTTTATTCGTTATTCGGTCCATCCATAATTTTGTTTAAATTTTTACTTTTTTTTTTGTTTCTACATTGTACGTTATTGCTATGTCAGTTATAGAATTGAGAACCTAAACAGGTTAAGAAAACTAGGGAGCAGCCTTCTACCTTTTTATTCCTTTATAAATTTTTTTAGTTTTATATTTTTTTTGTAGTAATAAACTTTTATTTCTAGACATAAAAAATGTGAAAATAACAAATAAGAGATTATTACAGGGACATTTTTATTTATTCAAATTATAAATATGTATATGAGACCACTTACTCCTTGACACAAGTAAATATGTTCAATCAATGTCCATCGATAAAAGAAGTTGTCTCATTAAAGGTTGCCCTTGAGTTTAATTGCTTGTCTTATACATCATCTGTTAGTTTGGGTGCCCGTATGAATTACTAAAGAACTTGGTTTTTTACCGTATTTCTTAAGCGTAAAGTAAACAAGCAATAAAATGAAAATATGGATTTTTACGTAGAAAATCACCTGGCTCAAAACATGCAAAAATCATGACCTACCACGTAAGATTTTCATCTGCAACTCCACTAGAACAATGAGCCAAAATGTATCAATTACAAGACTATAGTTAAATGCTCTTCACTGCTCCTACTACTCCTATTTGATTCACAAGTTACTCTAACTTATAAAGCAAAATACTCATTCCAACTCACTAATTGTTTATGACACTTGATTACAACTCAATTCCCTAAAACACATTTACTAGACTGGCTCAGAAAGAATACCGTGCAAGTATCAACAGAAGTAAATGACTGATTCAAGGCCAAACAGGCTACAACACAAGCTTAAGAAAAAGAAAATAGACTAGCGCTGATGAACCAATATAGTACAAAGCAGTAAAGCAGAGCAATGGTGTCACGACACAAAACCCATTATAAGTCATGATGGCGCCCAACGTTGCTGTTAGGCAAGCCAACGGTGAACTACCAACTTAATTATTCATTTTATTATTTTTAAAATTACGGATCTTATTAGATAGAGAGATCAATGCATTAAAAAAATCATAGATACGTACAATTTAATTGCAATAGACAGTAATACTGTGTCAATATAAAGCAAACCATAAACAAATTCTAGAACACCCCAAATCGAGTGTCACATGTGCATGAGCATCTATTAGGAAGTGCAATAACAATACAACATCTGTCCAGAATACAAGATAGACATGATAATGTAAATAATTATGATAAAGAGGTAAATTGCAGATCGTAACATGGGATGCGGCTCACCGTAAAGTCCCAGCAATCGCTGCGCCTTTGCACCCAAAATACCACCAGAAATATATATACTTACACAATAAGTGCAGAAGTGTAGCATGCGTACGTAAATCAACGCGTACCCAGTAAGTATCTAACCTAACCCCGAAGAAGTAGTGACAAGGGTTGACATCGACACTTACTAGTGATCCAATAAATCAAGTACAATACAAAGTAAACAAGTATTAAGCATGGTAACTAAACAGTAAAAACAAATATAGGTACATGATACAATCCTCATCGGAACAGTAGACACAAGTTCTCACATATCAGTTACCTCCTCAAATGGAGTATATAATATGGTTCCCACCAGATAGGTCATCACAACTCAAGTCAGTAAAATTCACGGATACATTGGCTTCTTATCAAATATTACGCACGATTCTGCCGAGGCGAACAACCCGATCCCATAAGAGTATTTCATGAATTTGCCGAGGGGAACGACCCGATACCATAAGAATACGATACATGATGCTGCCCCAGCGAACAACCCGATCCCATAAGAGTATTTTATAGAAATGTCGAGGCGAACAACCCAATCCCATAAGAATATGATACATGATATTGCCGAGGTTAGCGACCCGATCCCATAAGAGTGTGTTACAATAATATCCCACCGAGGTGAACGACCTAACCCCATAAGAGTGTGGTACATAATCATGTCTAGGCGAACGACCCGATCCCATAAGAGTGTGATACATAATCCTGCCGAGGCGAATGGCCAATCCCATTAGAATAAGAAGCTTTCCGATCCTTGAACCCACTCAAGAATATACGTGTGAGTTATGAAATTTAAGAAATTTTTTTGATGAATACGCACAACGCGGGAGAAATTCGTAAGCGAAGCATAATTTTCTGTGGCTAATCAAGTATCTAAAACAGCGAGTCCATATTCTATGCGAGTCTAGTCTCAGGTCATAGTGCGAATTAAAATAATTAAACAGGAAATAATAACTCAAATAGTAAAATTAAAGCATGACGTGAGTCTAAGTCTACTCGGACATAAACAGAAATTCTAGCATACGCATGGACACTCGTCACTTCGTACTTGCGTAGCTCCCATAACATGTAGCACATAACAAATATAACATTATGGGGTAAATTTCCCCCTCACAAGATTAGACAGGAGACTTACCTCTCTCCGAAGTTCCGTAACCGGATCCAACGCCTTTCTAACACCCCAAACTGAGCTCATCAATTCACCCCCAAATTCCTTATAGATTTCAAGAAATAAGCTCCCAAAGTCAGTCCACTAACAATTGAAATTCCTTCTACGCGATCGCCAATTTCCTTTCATGATCGCGATTCACAAGGCCTGGAACAACACTTTTCTCTTTGCGATCGCGGACCTTTCTTTGTATCACGAAGAAGGATGCATCAGATTTCAGAAACAACAGCTCAAACATGGCGAAATGGCCTGTAGCCCATCCGAAACACACCCGAGGCCCTTGGGACCCCGTCCAATCATACCAACAACATGATGAAAACTTTCTCGAGTGCCTTAAATCACACCAAATAACATTCAAACTACTAATTGACGATCAAAACCCTTCTTTCAACTTTCAAACTTCGCCGAACACGTCCGAATTACACTTAAACATTCCGGAATGACGCCAAATTTCATGTACAAGTCAAAACTCACTGTACGAGTCTATTCCAAGGCTCGAAATCCCAAACGGACATTGATAACACCAAAGTCCACTTCAAATCAAACTTAGGATATTCTAAAACCTTCAAATTCCAACTTTCCATAATAAGAGTCGAAATGCTTTCGGACCACCCGATACTTGACCCGAACATACGTCGCAGTTCAAAATTATCATACGAACTTATTAGAACCTTCAAATCTCGATTATGAGTTTGTTTACTCGAAATCCAAACCTTGGTCAACTCTTCCAACTTAAAGCTTCCGGATTGAGAATTTTCCATCTGGATCAACCCCGAACTTCTCGGCATTTAATTTCGACTACGCGTACAAGTCATAAAACCTGAATTGAAGCTACTCAAGTCTAGGTCTAGGCATATATTGGGTAAAGCCGATAGCCCGGACCAAAAAAAGCTTATTGGGTTATCGGTATCGGGTTAGTAGTTCGGTAACGATTTAGAATTTTTTCACTATTGGGTTATCGGTTGGGCCTTGGTTGCCAATTTTGTTAATGGGTTAACCGATAACCGAATAAGAATTAATACAATTACGAATTTACCCTTAACTATATACATATATCTAGGGCTTCATTTTCTCATATTCACTTAGGATTTTTGACTGTTAAAGATTCTTTATTTTGTGCTCATATTTTATGATTTTTATTTTTCTTTCTTAATTTTGGATAACCGTTATTGACGTATTAGACTATTAGTACTGTTTTCTACCATTTTGGAGTTTGAAACATTATTGAATACTCTTTTTCTTCTTGCCAATTCTCATTATTGTATCTGTAAATAATTTTGTATTAAAAAGGTACTGAACATGAGTAGGATAGAAAGAGTCAGTATAGTGGCACAACTTGTTGCTGACATTCCATTGCAATATGTGGAGGTAATGAATGGAATTCTGCTGCTACTAGTTGTTATTAGTATACATTATTATATGTTTTTGGCTAATTCAAGTTAATGTCGCTGAGCTTATCCTATGGTAGTAGTTGTTTGTTGTTGCAATCCTAATTAGCTACATTTTGACATCTTATGTCTAAAGGACTAAAACAGTAAGAAAATCTTCAGTTGCAAGCTTCTGAAGAAGTTTTAATCTGGATTGAGTTATTTTATCGGGTAAATCGATAATTGAACCAATAACTATTGGTAACCGATTAACCGATAACCAATTTCTTATTGGTTCGCTTATCGATTTTGCATATTTATAAATCGATAACCGATATGCAAACCGATAATATTCAAAACCGAACTGAATTGACCGATGCCTACCCCTACTCAAGGCCTCAGACCTCCAAACGACGTGTTAGAGCTCAAAATGACCGGTTGGGTCATTACAAATAAGTGATATTAAAAGTAGTTCCAAACGAAGCCCACTGCCTTGTCTTCATCAGTAGAACAAAATAAACTAAGCATACTGTAAACTACTCATACTGATACAAGAGGAACAAAAGATAAAGCAACACTGGAATAGAAAAAGAACTAAGGACATTGGGAAGGAACAGGTTCATAAGTGAGAAGTAGAGGGGGTCAAAGCTTTCACAAGGGTGGCAATCTGTTGAGGATGAGTCTCCCTATCTCTTCTGATATCTTCCCTGAGTTGATTTGTTTCCTTTCTCAACTCATTATTGTCTTCACGAAGCATGGCATTCTCTTCAACAACCAAGTCCAACCTCTTGCTGAGCTCTGCAACCCTACTACTGCTCCTAGGTAGAATAGCGGATCTTGTGGTCCTCCAGCCTTGATCTCCTCATACCCACACTACTTGAGGGTAACAACATCCAAAAAGTCATTGTGGTTTCCAAACTTAAGCTAAGGTAAGGCAATGTTGCTTGTCAAACAACTCGGTCAACATGAAACCATATGTCATAGCATGCTTAGGTTTGGAAGTATCTGCAGCTCTTGCCATGTGCTGAATCATCATGATAGGAAAATTGATAGGTCTACCAGTGTCAAGCAACTCCATCACAGCCATGTCCAGCAAAGTATCTTCATGCCTTCTCTCAGACCTATGAAGAAGGCAGGAATTGACAAAATGAAACAATAATTTGTGGAAGGGAGTCATATCAGTCTTGTGCACTTTCTGAGGTGCATCCAGTTCAAACATTTGGGAGAACTTCCTGGTGACCACAATGCCAGTGTCAACATCAATGTCTATGGTTGGCCACTTCTTCTTCAAGTAAATGTCAAATCCCAAGGAAGAGATATTCAGAAACATCCCTAGCTCCTCAGCATCAAACTCTATCTCAAAACCCCCAACGTTACTCTTGACTACCTTCCCATCAAATGTGAAATTTACATAGAACTCCACCATAGCAGGAACACATGCTGGGGGGGAAAGCTTTGACAAACATGTGCTTCCAACCCTGTAGCTCAAGTTTTTTAACCATTTGAGCCATCCTCTTCTCATCAGGTTTGCAAGAATATTCCCATTTAGCACTTTTCTGTTCCTGAACTCTACGAGTCGATCAACTGCAACTGTCACATTCTTTCTTTTCTTACCCCTGTTGGACCTTGAAGAAGAGGTAGAAGGTTTGGTGACTTTGGAACCCCTTTTCTTTGGTGTAGCATACTTTGCTGGCAAGGCAGAATCAAACTCATATTCTCCATCCATTTCAACAACATGTTCCATAATTAAAACCTTCTTCTTTGGCTTCTTTGCACTTCTAGACTCCTTAGTGATTTGTGCATCAATAACCTTTCTTTTACTCCTTGTGAGAGGAGTTCTGGCAGGAGGAACCACTATGTTCCTTGTTGAGACTGTTGAGTTTGCATCTTTCACAGGGGTCTTCCTGGATTTCTTCCCTACCTCAGATAGTGCCACATCATTTTCATCACTGCTAACTTTTTTATCTCCAGTGAAAGGAGTTAACAATAGAGACCTAGGTTCTTGAGCCCTTGTCTTTTCACCAATTTCTTCTGAAGGGGCTATGACAGTGGTTTCAATTGTCATGGAACCTTCAGATTCCTCACTCACATCCCCCCTTCACTCTCTTCATCACCTCTTTCACTCTCACTTACTTTTTCTTGATCCTCACCCTCACTTTTAGAAACCTCCTCTTTTTTACTTTGATTTTCTTCTTCTGCAGAATCATTAGCATGTTCACATGTATTATCCTCTGTTTCACTCTCCTTCTCATCTCGAAATGCTCCCTTATTCTCACTCTCTTCTTCTTCATTGGCTAAGTTTTTAGCATCATGTTCCTCATGACCATTCACAACTTCTTCTTTTTTTCACCCCCATCATCTTCCTCTTCCTCATCCTTAGCCCAAGTAAAAGAAAGACCATCAGAAGCCTCCTTTTGCACATGTTCTTTACTTCCTTCCACTCATCAACAAGCTCAACAGTCGTTGTATCTACTTCCTTCCCAGATCCCCTACACCCTTTCTACAGTAAATTTATCCACTGATGGCTTTTCACTCGTGGGTGGGAGAGTATCTAGGGGTGCAACATCTATATCAGACACTAAAAGATCTAATTTGGAAGGAGGATGTTGTACCTGATCAGTAGTGACTAGCACTGATTCCCCCTGAACCATAGATTCCTTAGCTATAGTGTTACCCTACGTAGCAAGATCAGACATTTTCTTGATAGATTTTCTGGTTGTATCTTTGACCTTTGTTGACTTAGAGGTATTTTTCGCAGGAAGCTCAGGTGCATGGGTAGTTGGTTTTGGAGGAGGGGATACAGTAGAGGTGGGAACATCATGAATAGTAGGAACATAGGATGATGATGTAGGTATAGTGAAGGATATCAAGGAGAAGGAACGATTTCTTTGATTTGGCTTCATGATTTTGGGTTTTTCTTAAGAGAGAATTAGTTCTTGGTAATTGTTGTTGATTCTTTCTTAGGGGTTGAGAGAAACAGTAAGGTCTGAGAAGCTGATCATAAGAGCCTTTTAAAGGCATTACTCCTGATTTGACTGGAAGAGAGAAGGTGACCGAATTCGAGTTCTAACGGGACTCTTATAACAGTTACTTTGACTGTTAAGATTTTAGGGGTAATTGATCTCTAATTGCACTAAGATTCCCCTTTAATCTTTGACTAGAAGACGATTGGAAGTGATGCCACTGGAATTAGAAGTCTGAGTGTAGCAATAATTTTAGGATATAAAATCCTAATGACTTAAGACAGTATGGCACGTACCTGAGTCAAACAACAAACTCCTTAGCAACTCCTTATTTGTTTCTGCAATAAAGCTTCAACACTTCATATTAGTATCATACAATATAGTTGTCAGCTAGATTTTCCAAGCAAGTGTGTGAGCTTAATACAAGCACAAAGCTGAGTCAAGCACATTGTATTGAATAATCTACATATTATTATGCCTTTTCTAGCCAATCACTGAGATTCAACTTAGTGAGAAGAGTTTATTATACCTAGTTCTAGTCTATTCCTTTCGAAGTGTTCCCTACTCAGAGCTTTAGTACAAATATCAGCAATTTGATCTTCAGTTTTACAAAAGTTAATTGAGATATTCCCCTTTTCAACATTGTCTCTGAGAAAGTTATGTTTAGTGTCAATGTGCTTGCTTCTCTTATGCTCACATGGATTTTTAGCAATGTTTATGGCACTGGTATTATCATAGATAATGGGAATAAAATCAACAAATACACCATAGTCCCTTAGTTGATGTCTTATCCATAACAACTGAGCACAACATGATGTTGCTGCCATATATTCAGTCTCAGTTGTAGATAAGGCCACTGAGTTTTGCTTCTTAGTTCCCCAAGACACCAGACAAGAACCTAGAAAATGAGCTATTCCTGAAGTGCTTTTCCTTTCAACATGAAAACCTGCATAGTCAGCATCAGCATAGCAAACTAAATCAAAGCTATACCCTCTAGGATACCATAGACAGAGATCAGGGGTCCCGTTGAGATATCTTAGTATCCTTTTGACAACCTTCAGGTGAGGTTCCTTGGGATTTGCCTGATATCTTGCATATAATCCCACACTAAATACTATATCAGACATGCTTGCTGTAAGGTACAACAGTGACCCAATCATACCTTTATATAGTTTTGGTTCCACACTTTTCCCTTCTTCATCAAGGTCCAGCTTTGTTGCAGTTGCAATGAGTGTGTCAATGGACTTAGAGGAATCCATGTTGAACTTCTTCAGTAGTTCTTTGATATATTTCTGTTGATGTATCGTGGTTCCGGTAGGTGTTTTCTTGATTTGCAGCCCTAGAAATAAGTTCAATTCACCTATCATGCTCATTTCAAACTCATTTCCCATCATCTCAGCAAATTTCTTGCACATTGCCTCATTGGTATCCCCAAAGATAATGTCATCCACTTACACTTGCACAATCAGAATATTCTTCCATCTGCTCCTTAGAAATAGAGTGTTGTCCACCTTTCCTCTTACAAAGTTGTTGTCTAAGAGGAATTTTGAGAGCCTTTCATACCAAGCTCTTGGAGCCTATTTCAGCCCATAAAGAGCTTTATCTAGTTTGAACACATAGTCAGGAAATTCTGCACTTTCAAATCCAGGAGGTTGTTTTACAAACACTTCTCCTTCAGGTAACCATTCACAAAGGCATTATTTACATCCATCTGGTATAAAGTGAACTCCATGTGGGCAGCAAAGGATATCAACATTCTTATAGCCTCAATTCTAGCTACAAGTACAAATGTCTCATCATAGTCAATGCCCTCCTCATGATTGGCCTTGTTCCCTATGATATTTCCTTGTCCATCCAACTTGTTTATGAGCACCCATATGGTACCTATGACAGTTTGGTTCTTGGTTTTCTATACCAGGTGCTAGACCTTGATTCTCTTAAACCGATTTAGCTCCTCTTGCATGGCTATGATCCAGTCTGGATCCCTTAGAGCTTCTTTGATGGTCTTAGGTTTAACCTGTGAGAGGAATGATGTGAGTGCACATAAATTTCTTAGAGAAGATGTGGTTTGCACCCCTATATTTGGATTAGAGATGATATTCTCAAGACGGTGTGAGTTTTGATGCTTCCATGGTCTGATTTGTATACGCATAGAAGATTCACCCGAGGAGTGACCCAAAGGAGCAGGTTTAGTGGGTGTGGCTTCCCTAGTCTTGTAAGCAGTTAGAGTAGTTCTTTCTTCTTCTTGTTCCTCATGATCACTGTTAATTTCCTTGTGGTTTTAGATCCATCTTCATCAGATTCCTTTATATCTCCTTTACTAGTGAATCCTATGTCATAATCTTCATCATGCAGACCTTCCTTAGCCAAATTGTTAGATCATAAAAAATAACATGAATATTTTCTTCCACGCACATAGTTATTTTATTAAAAACCTTATAGGCCTTACTATGTGGACAGTAACCCAAGAAAATTCCCTCATCACTTATGTTATCGAACTTACATAGAGCTTTTTTCCCATTATTATGCACAAAACATTTGCACCCAAAGGCTCTCAGGTGAGTGATGTTGGGTTTTCTTCCTCAAAGTAACTCATAGGGAGTTTCCTCAAGGATGGGTCTAACCACACATCTATTTAGCAGGTAGCAAGCAATATTGATTGCCTCAGCCCAGATATAATTATGCAGTCCATTAGCAATCAACATGGTCCTCCCCATGTCTTCTAAGGATCTATTCTTTCTTTCTACAACCCCATTTTATTGTGGAGTTCTAGGTTCAGAGAAATTATGGTCAATGCCATGTGAGCCACAAAACTCAAGGAATTTTGAATTTTCAAATTCAGTTCCATGGTCAGTTCTTATACTTAAAACATTACATCCTAGCTTTTGTTGAATCCTTTTGAAAAACACAGAAAACATCAAAGGTGTCATCTTTAGATCCCAAAAACAAAGTCCAGGTGTACTTGTAGAAGTCATCAACAATCACAAACACATACTTCTTACCTCTTCTACTCCTTATTTTCATTGGTCCACATAGATTCATGTGAAGGAGTTTCAGAGGTTTAGAAGTACTTACAAATTTTTTTGATTTAAAAGATGACCTAACATGTTTCCCTATAACACATGCATCACATAACTTGTCAGAGGTGAACTCAACTTTAGGTAGCCCAAGAACCAAGTCTTTTGTTGCTAACTGTTGAGTTGAGAGAAACTGGCATGTCCCAGTCTTCTATGCCATATAAGTAGATCATATTCCACTACACTCAAGCATGTGTTCTCACTCTAGGTAAGTGACATATTTTTTATATCTTGTATACATTTTTATGTCTTTTACCCTTTAACACAATTTCATCAGTATCAAGCTTAGTGACAGTGCAAATTTTGGAATTGAATTTTACCTCATTTCCTTTGTCTCACATTTGAGAGATGCTAAGAAGATTATGTTTAAGACCTACGACATAATACACATCTTCTATAGCATGAGAGAGTGAATTGCCAACCTTGCCAATACCTGTTATCTAGCCCTTTCCACCATTTCCAATGACACACTCCCTCATTGGAAGGCTGTCAGTGAGAGGAAGTTTTTATTTTCTCCAATCATATGTCTTGAGCATCCACTGTTTAGATACCAATCCTGATTGTTTCCTCTTACCTTATCCTGCACCAAAATTCACAAGTTAGTTTTGGGAACCTAGACAAGCTTTGGTATGATAAGTAGGGATTTTGACTACTTATTTTCACTCTTTTACTTTTGTTGTAGCTCAAAATTGCTTAAAGGTTTTCCCAAAAACTGATAAAATGTGATTTCTTGCAGGAGTGTTGGAATATGAGTCAAAGAGATGAAAATCAACTCAAGAAGGAGTAATTTTGTACAAGGACTAAAATAAAGAAAAAAGAGCAAAGTGCGGACTGCACAATATTGAGTGCGGCCGCAGACTATGAAAGACCTCTGATAGAATTCCTTTGCAAAGTGCGGACCGCACAATTATTGTGCAGCCGCAGAAGATGAGTTTTAGAGAGATGGAAGTCTAGGTTCATGAAGAAGTGCGGACCGCACTATTATTGTGCGGTCACAGAATTCAAGAGTGCGACTGCACTTAGAAATGTGCGGTCCGCAGGAGTCTCTCCTGTCAAGCTCAAACTCAAAATTGGCCACACTCAAAAATGTGCAGTCCACAGAATCTGAAGAAGTCTGGCCGCAACCCAGAATTGTGCGGTCGTAGAAGTCCATCCTGTCAAGCCCAATTTCAAAGTGCGGACCGCACACAGAATTGTGCGGCCGCAGAACCTCTGTAGGGGAAATTTCGTCCAATAATTTCAGTTGTGTATAAATATCTTTTTGTCAAATTTAGGTTAAGTTTGAACTCCAGAAAGTAGATAGCTAATTTTCCTTTACTGCTTTGGAAATTGTTTTATTAGTTTATCATTTTAACATTAGAGTTTTATCCCTATATCATCTATTATGAGTTTAATCTTATTTTCTTCTTTAGTTTCTTCAATTTTATCTATGAGTAGCTAAATTCTTAGCTAGAGTTGTAACCTAACCCTAGTGTGGGTGCCTAATGGGTGTTTAATTTAGGGCTTGTTTGTGATTGGGTGAGTAATATTTAGCGTAGTTCTTGCTTCAATTTTAGAATCAATGGTTGCAAATAATGATTCAAGCCTAATTGACCTAGTCTCTATTTGAGAAAGAGAGATTAAGTCTAGGAAAACTAGGCTAACAAGAAATTGGGGTGAACTCAAAAAATTGATAGCCCCAATTAAAGGGTTGAACTAGATATAGTAAGACCCGACTTGAGCATCTATCACTTGTTTTGTGAATTAACCATTTAGACTTGAGAAAGCCAAATTGGGAAAACCACTCTAACTACCTAGAGGTATCGAGTGGGTAATCACATGTGATTGCTATATTACACCCCGACCAACCAAACCTGCCCTAAAGCCCAAAATCCGTTAGGTAACCAACTAGGTGGAAGTCACAACCCTAGATCTTTTTTAAACTTGAAAACAACAACAACAAAAATATCGTTCTCTAGCTTTTCACTTACAAACAATAGTATAAATGTTAGAAATAGAAAGAAACAACCAAGAATGTGGAAGTGCATTTTGGGCACATCATACACCTAGTCTAAGTATATACCTAATCCAATATAAGCTCTCTGAGGAATCGACCCTGACTCAAGTTGGGTAATTATAATTTCATCGACCACTTCACAATCCCAATCAGTAGTGTGAATTTTGAGGGTCAATTAGGGCAAATCTCACAAGCTTTAAACACTCATCCCAAGGGGGCACTACCCAATTACATGATGGTGAACCCGAAGGGTGGGAACAACACGGGACATGCCATGGACGTAACCACAAGGAGTGGAAAAGGTAGGGAGGAAACAACCTCAAACCAAAGAAGAATTATGGATGACGATGTAGTGATTCAAGAAGATGAAATTGCAAGCAGTGTGGTTCAAGCTAATGAAGAAGTGAGAATTGATATTGATGAAAATGTGGAGGATACTCAAGAAGAAGTGAACGCGTCTAGGGAACACGTGATTGACATACTGGAACTGGTAGTGCCAAAGGCCAAGGTACCAATTCCAAGGCCTCATCCTCCATACCCTCAAAGGCTCGCCAAAAAAAATAGCGAGAATCAATTCAAGAAGTTTATTGACATGATGAATAACTTATCCATTAATGTGCCATTGGTTGAGGAGTTGGAACAAAAGACCGACTATGCAAAGTTCATGAAGGATTTTGTGACTTAGACTATCAAGATGACACATCAACTGAGTGCTATTGTGCACTCAAAGGCCCCAAATTTGGAATATCCCGACGCTTTCACAATCCCTTGCACGATTGGGAGCACCGACTTTGCCAAAGCTCTATGTGATCTAGGGGCGAGTAACTTTGGGAATTGGGCAACCAAAACCGATATCTATGAGGTTACAAAAGGTGGATTGTACTATGAAGAGACCATTGGGTATTATTGATGATGTGTTGGTTCGTGTTGATAAGTTCATCCTCCCGGAAGACTTTGTGATTCTTGATTGCGAAGTGGACTATGAGGTGAATATTATCTTGGGTAGACCTTTCCTTGCTACGGGGAAGGCTCTTGTTGATGTGGAAGCCCGTGATCTCACCTTACGGGTGGGCGATAAAAAGGTGATTTTCCATGTATGCAAATCTATGAAGCAACCTCATAGAAATGAAGTTTGTTTGTTTGTGGACTTAGTGATCGAGGTGATTGTTGATGACTCTAGTGCCATGATGAATGTTGATGATACTTTGGAGGCCGTATTGCTTAATCATGATGATGATAAGAATGAAGGTTATGTGGAATGTGTAAATGCATTGCAAGAAATGGGGTCGTACACTTATGAACCCTGAAATTTGTCCTTAGATATTGAGAACCGGAATACTCCTCCAACAAAGCCCTCAATCGAGGAGCCTCCCACTTTGGAGTTAAAATCATTGCCTCCACATCTCAGGTATGAATTCCTTGGGCCATGTTCTACTTTACCGGTTATTCTTTCCTCTTATTTGACTAACGTGCAGGTAGACTCTACTTTGGAGGTGCTACAAAAGAGGAAGAAAGCTACAGGATGGACATTAGCGGACATTCGGGGTATAAGCCCCGCCTTTTGCATGCACAAGATTATTTTGGAGGAGGATGCCAAACCTTCCGTTGAACATCAAAGAAGATTAAATGAAGCAATTCAAGAGGTGGTGAAGAAGGAGATCATAAAATGGTTGTATGCCGGGGTTGTTTACCCCATTTCCGATAGCTCGTGGACCTCTCCGGTGAAATGTGTCCCAAAGAAAAGGGGTGTTGATATCCGTTTTTTCCTCATATTTCTCAAAAATACATATATACCTTCAAAACAGTGCATGAGCATCACCAAGTATTTTTGCATAATTTTCTATAAATTTTAAAAAGCTTTTAATCAATTTATTCCTGCATTTTATTATATAAGTAATTATTAATTACATCTCAAATAAATTCTATGATGATTTATCATTTAATTTTCATCATCTATATCCATATTAATCTTAAAATATTTTTTTATGTATTTATTATAATTGTATTTTTGCATCCTTAGGCTAAAATTGCATATTTTGCAATAATAGCCCATATGTATGCATAATTACATTATTTATACAAGAAAATAACTTTTTATATTTTTATAATGTTAAGTAATTGTTTTAAATCATTTTCATGCATAAGTGATATTCTTTCTATTTATTATTTATTTTTTATAAATTATTTATTTATTAAATTGGGTATTTAAAATATAACCCCTATAAACCCAATTTCGGACCTATATACTACCCAATTACCCCAGCCCAATACCCCAATACCCAATACCCAATACCCAAATACCCATTAACCCAGACCTATACCCGTCCAAAACACCCGACCCAACCTTTTTAAATCACTGCCGTTGATTTGTGAAGATCAACGGCTCGTACCACTCCACCCCTTTTTAATTATAACCTACCCGTCTAACCCTAACCCATTTCACCCACTCCGCCGCCCTCAAACTCTCTCTTCTTCTTCTCCTCTCAAAACCCTAGCGCCGTCACTCAAAATCTCCATGATTCTAACCCTAGGAATGGAGTCAATCTATGATTCCTTACCTTATTTGGTCCTATTTCCTTACTGGCTCCCGATTTTGGTATTTTCTAATGGATTTCCTAAAATGTCAAGCAGATCTTGAGAGATTCGAACCAAATCTGGTTCAAAATACTTAACCTAATGTGTATTCCGTCCGTGTTCATCCCATATTCTTTGTGAGTAAGGATGTTTTACGTATCTCTTGTGGATTCTTACTTAGCCTTAAAGGTTAGGGTTTCAGATTCTCTTTGATTCGAACCTAAATAGTTCAAACTTTGATTTTTAGCATTATCTCGTCTATATTCACTTCATTATGCGTGAATCTGCCTATTCTTGTTAATTTCCTTTATTTGCCCTAAATTAGGGTTTCAGACCTGGTTTGATTCTGATTTTTTTTTTTTGAACAACCTCGTGTCTATGTTCATTTTACTAAAATATTTCTAGGCCTTTATTTTTTTTATCGATTTTATGGTTTACCTAAGATTAGGGTTTCAGACCTTTTATTTTGGGACCAGATCTGGTTCGATTATGTGTTCTTTGAGTATATTCCTGTCTATGAAGCATTGACTCTTTGTTTTTTTATTTCTGCCTATTTATGTGTTTTACCTAAAAATTAGGGTTAAAATTTTTCCTTCCTTATTGATTTTAAATATTTTCCTTTTTCGTATATGACTAAAACTTTCCTTACTTCTGCTCAATATACTATGTTTCTTTTATTTTCTTACCTTATTTGCCTTGAAATTGACTGTTAATTAATATTTTCTTTATTTTAAATGTTACTCGCCTGATTACACGCTGCTATGCCCTGTTAATTGACTGAACTTCGACTTCAATTGATTTTATGATTAATTACTTTCCTTGCCTATATGTGTTTGATTACTTCCCGTATTTCTCTATCTAATTGTGCATTATTTAAACCCTTTCCCCTCTCCCCTTTAGGACAGACTCGAACTCTAATACTCTCATTGAAACTTAAATTCTTTACTCTAATTCTCTTTGCTCATTATTTCTAGTCTTGGCTGGCTGAAAGCCAAGGCCATTTGATTCTGGACTTACTGTTGTGGTTATTTGTTTACCTGCTTAACTGGTAAGTCCTAATTCCTTGTCACTTTATTCTCCATGTTTTTCATAATATGTGTTGCTCTACCAACATGTTTAAATTCCGAGTATGATTCTGCCCTTATGCTTCTATGACTTTGTCTAATCCTATAGTTAATACTATTAATTTAAAATTAGTTATTTTGAATAATATGAATCCTCTTAAAATCTGGCTTACTGTCTAAACTTTTCCATGCACACTGTTTGTTAATCCTGCACCTATTCTGAACTTTACATTCCTTAAGATACTATCAGCATGCAATTAGTTAACTTATCCTAACTTTGCAGATATGTATTGTTACTTAATTCATGAGCCCTGTCAATTTGTTTGCTAATATGTCATGTGATAATCTAACTATATTGCCTAAATTGTTTATGTGATTAAGCAATGGTTGTCCTAAATGTCAACATGCTCACTTAATATAATTAGGTCTCTTTGAAACTATGTACTTTACAAACCTTGCTTATTTTGCTGAATGCAATTCTGTGTTCTGAACTTTGTTTCTTCTTAACTCAGCACTCTTTTAAAATCTGTCCCTACCTCATTTTGCTGCCACTCTTTTAAAACTTCCACTCTTAGTGCATTAGGTTCTCAACCACCCCAGTGTGAGCACTGCTCAGGGTCCATGTGAAACTCCTGTGAACCCTGACTCACTGGGAACTGGTTACCAATCTCTTGTGAATCATCTTCTGAATATGTGGTTTTGGTGTGAGCATTGCCCTGGATCCCTGAGGCCCTTGGAAACTTTGACACACTGGAAACCTGGTTCTATATGTGCTATGGGTGAATCACCCATTCTTGGCTATGTTGTCCCTATGAAATGAGCCTCAAAGTTGATTGGTTTAAAGGCCTGGTTTCCCGGGTTTATTTGGTCCTAATGAAGGCTCCCTATAGTTTATCTTATTACTATTATGTAATTTATTAATTACTCTGGTTTGTAATAAGTTTGTAATGAACAGATTCTGGGGTGTATAGTAAAATTGGGAAGGGCCTTTATTTTCTTTAACCAATTCGGGTAGAAATCCTGCCAATAGGGTTTCATTTGTTCTGTTAATCTTGTTTTACATCATCTTTGTTAAAATCATATGAGTGTTGTACCATGCTTTCATATTAGAAATCCTGCCTATAGGTTTAAATTGCATTATAAATCCTTCCTATAGGATTAAAATTGCATTAGAAATCCTGCCTATAGGTTGCATTAACTTGTCCAACAAACATATGTTAGCAATCATGCCTATAGGACGTCAATGTTTGATTTAATTGTTTTTTTAGTAATATGTACAATTTCTGCCAGTATTACTGCTCAATAGATACAATGCGTATAGGGTTAAATTAATTCAATAATAGATACCATGCCTATAGGACTGAAACCAGTTTCAAACCTAGAAATCATGCCTATACGACTTAAGTCATGACAGTAATTAGAAAGCATGCCTATAGGGTCAAAAAGAAATACAAAGTTATGAAACATGTCTAAGCTAAAATCAGTTCTACGCCTAGAAGTCATGTCCATAGTATAATAACCAGCACACTCGTAGATATCATGCCTATAGGATTATACTAATTGGTTCTGAATACAATCGCCACTGTCAATCACTTAGACAAAATGCTTATAGGTCTTAATAACAATCCTGGATTCAATTGTGGTTCCTTACAGCTTAAAAGGCCCAGATATTACTGAGTAAAATCAGTAGGCAAACAATAGGTCTTGACATTCTCCTTAATGAAACCGCTTCTATAAATCACTGCTTGTTTATTTCCCACATAGATATCTTGCCTATAAGACTTTAAATTAAGCATGTCAATCAATTGTGTGCCTTTGTTATTTATCGGTGGAGGTCAATATGAGCCCATATTTGCTTGCTATCTGAAAGTCCTAATTGTTTTTGCTTATCGCCTAGACTTTTACATTTTTGAGCAACATGGGTCGGGTCTAGAACTATCCCAAATAGAGGTCCTAATACCTCCAAGGCCATAGGTAAGGGACGGGTAGTGCACACATAAGAAATGAACTAGAATCGACTAGAACGCTTAAGTAACAACTTAAAGATAGTAATCGGGTAGTAGGAGATGATCGTCCGTGTGCTAAATACTATGAGTGGCACCCCGACTTAAGGGAGCTACAAAGTATTGCACGTGGTGATCCTATAGGCTAAAAAACTTAGGATCCCCTCCCCCCCCCCCACAATTCTGTTCTAAAATAAATTGAGTATTTTATTTGTCCAAATTGCTTTCTTTTCCTTAGACTAATTCGCTTGATGTAAGTTCGGCTGGTACCCACCGTTGTGGACCTCGAGGGGTGCCTAACACCTTCCCCTCGAGGTAGATTGAGCCCTTGCCCAATCTCTGGTGATGTAAACTGGTAATATGAGTTATCTTCTCTAGTTTACCTAACACACCTTAATCCGTTAGGTGGCGACTCTCTCAATTCAAATTCCTTATCCCTTCAAAAGGAGTTGTCCCAAAAATGTCGAAACCCGATTTCACAAGAAAAAGGGGGCGCGACAGCATACGACTCCGCAGGGGATATTTTTAGACTCTTACCATAACGAACCTGTTTTGTGAATTAGTCTTTAAACATGTCTTTATTATTCCGTTAATATTTGCACACCCCTTCCCCTTCCCACTCTATGTGAATTTATTTGCCTATCCTCATTCATTTATGATTTCTCTTCCCTGTTTATTACTTTTTACTATGGAAACTGACTTGTCTCTTTGTTTTCTTTCTTAAATGCCTTTACAATTATTAAATACCGCATTTTATCATTTTTCATCGTGCAAATACTTGACAACGTGTTATTTTCATTTTGCATAAACCATGCTCAACATCATATTTCACTCGTGCGTAATTAATACCATAGCAACACTTATGAGTGTTTGCGCTCTTCCTATATCACCCTTTTTGAATTTGGAAAGGCTTATTTGTGATGAAACTAGTCGATCAGCAGTGCAATCAACGGTTACGTGCCTTTCCCCCTCCAGTTGTCCGCTTGAGAGTACCAGTCTAGACCTCTATATAAATCTTACTCTGGTAATAACTGTACATGCATCATGGTCAAACCTAGCCTGGGTTAATATGTTGTCCGCATAATAACCCTTTAAGTAAAGCCTTGTCCAAAGTCCACCAGGGTTTCCATAATCCCACGGACGCAACCATGATCTGTGCATTATTTGGAGAAATAAATTTCGATATGCTAATCATTAATGTATAAATAGTCAAATCCGGAGGGGGAAAGGATCTAAACTTATTTATTTTGCAGAAATAAGGCACGAAGTCCCCAGGTTCGGCATGGTCCGAGATATACCACCGTTATTGCTAGATTGGTGGGAGGACCTTCCGTCAAGTGACAAAAATCATGTGAAAAGGGTCCTCAAAAACTTGCCTTCCTTATTAGACATCCAACCAAAGAACATGTTGATTGCCTGCTACTCTGTTCTGGGATGGAGAAAAGGTTGTATTCCGTTTTGGCAAAATAGAAATGAATCCTCTTTTGGAGGAAATAGGGGTATTCGCTGGACTACATTGGGACAATCCTGGTTTATTGGTACCGAAAAATCGCACCTCCAGGGGGTTTCTGAAATGACGGGCTTAAGAAAGAACGACGACTTGGTATGTTTGAAGAATTCATACATACCTTTTGGCTTCCTTTATGAACGATACAGACACATCAAATCTTACCGTATCTTTCATGACGAGTTCTCCGTCACCTCCCTGGGTTGGATTCATCATAGGCTTTTTGTGTTCATCGTCTGCTTTTTGGGTATGATAGTGTTTCTAAGAAAAATGGACAGGATTCACACCAGACTAGCCACGGTAACCAAAGCCTTAATGGAGGGAATCGAGGGACAAACGTACACTATTGTTCCTATGATTATAGCAGAAATATATCGGGCTTTGGATCGTAGCCAGAAAGGGTCCAAACATTTCAAGGGTTGTAGATGCTACATATTTGATTGCTGGAACATCTCCAAAGAGGCCAATACCGCCAAGAGTTTCCACGAAGACCATGGAATGATCACATAGCTTTACATCACCCCAAAAGAATGACCTTTATCCCAAACAGGTTTGCTCAATTAGAGAATGATACACAATGGGTACAGTTTTTTGACAATTTGACTGAGGACCAGGTTAATTGGATGTTCGAGTGTTTCCTACCAGTAAATTCATCATCAGATCCAGAGATGTTCCGCATTTGGTGTTGATCGGGTTAAGGGGCATACATCCCTATGTTCCTATCAGGATCATGAGACAAGCTGGTAGAAAACAAGTCAACCGCGAGTCTCCAAAATAAGTCACTACAAAGCAGATTTTCAAGATGATGACATCCCGTACAAATGTGAAGCTCAACATATGTGGCACTTGAAGGTCATTTTGTAAAAGGACACCATCGAACCAGATCGATACCACGCAGGGCATGTGTATTTCTACCCATCATGAGTGGACGATAGCATAGCAGGAATAATCATGCCAGGGGTCGGTCGAGGAATCAGAGTCATAGATGAAGTTGTTGTCGCTGAAGCACAGGTGAAGTATAACAGACTATGCAAAATATTTCACGAGTCTGAGGCCGAGCATTTGGAACAACACACGATCGATATGGAGGTAATCAATGAATGGAGGGAAATGCCTACTAGGTCAACGGAAAGGCTGGAGTATCTGGAGCAGGGTTTAATGGAGTTAGAGGGGAAGATGAGGAAAACGGTCATAGACTACCAGAATGTCGAGGGTAACAAAGGAGGACATCTAGCAAGGGCATACCTACTACTGGACATGCGCGACCTGGGGAACCTGATCGATAGAGCCAAGAAAGCCAAACCTGGAGAAGGTCCCTCTGGGACCAAGTAGATTATGTTTATTTGTTTTAGAATTACTTTTCGAATGTAATAAGGAAAATGCCATTAGTGACTTATTTATTTATTGTCGTTTTAGATTCGTCTTATTTATCACGTTAATGAAATGAGGCAATTATTGGCTTTAAATTTTTCCAAATCTACTTGTTGCTAGGCTAACCTCGGGCACAATGAGTCTCCCAAATTAGGACGCGAATTTACATTTCCCCAATATGTGTTTAAATACTGCAAATACTTTTCCAGAATTCTCACTAACTTGGCTACCTTTTTGTTTTTCTTTCTTTTTGATTATTCCCATTCCCCAAGGTTGGTTCACACATACTGGCATCATCAGCATATCACACCAGATCCAAAGGCCCTCCACCTCCTCCTCCTCCAAGTAATTCGAAAAGCAAAGGAAAAACTAAGATGGACGATATGAGTGGTGTCAGGAAAGAAAACACTACACATGCTGAGAACGTGGAAACTTCCGATGGTCGGAGTACTCCGGCACTAAATGATTTGGTCTTACGGCTTGAATAGAAAATACTTGAATTGCAAGGGGAGCTTGAGAAGGTCCGCAACTTGGCAAACCTCTTCCTCACCCTAAACGTCCCAGATATAAACCAACCAAACACCCAAAACCTAGTAACTCCTCAAAACACACCAAACTAACGTCCACAAAATCTCCCGCATCCCACCAATATTCAACACCTCCCCAAAATCCTAATCCTTTACCCATACCTACACCCCCTCAACACCAGCATCTCCCGACTTAGTATGCGCAAACCACTTATAAAACTTCTCATAATACCCAACAGCCAATCCACGATCCTCAAAATTCAACCAATGATCACCACTACACCCAAACCCCAGGCATTCATCAAAATAATCCCATATATGTGGAAACCCTACCCCACTCGATTAAACCAATCTCATATACACCAGAATCCATCGAGAAGGACCTGCTCCTTAAAAACATGGCAGAAGAGCTCAAGAAGCTCACAAGCTAAGTCCAGAGTGTTGAAGGAGGTAAAGGAATTGAAGGTCTAAATTATGAGGACCTGTGCATTCAGCCAGACCTGGAACTGTCAGAGGGTTACAAACCTCCTAAGTTCAAAATGTTTGATGGAACAGGTGACCCAAAGGTACATTTGAGAACCTATTGTGACAAACTCATAGAGGTTGGGAAGGACGAAAGGATTCGCCTTAAGCTGTTCATGAGAAGTCTCACTAGAGACGCCCTATCTTGGTACATGAATCAAAATCCCAAGAAATGGGCTAATTGGGTAAGCATGGCATCAGACTTCATAGATAAATTCAGATTCAATACAGAAAATGCACCGGATGTCTTCTACATAAAGAATCTCAAGAAGAAGTCAACAAAGACTTTCCGCGAGTATGCTACTCGATGGAGGTCAGAAGCAGCAAAGGTCAGGCCGGCGTTAGAAGAAGAGCAGATCATTCTTTGTCTGAGCTCGAGATCCACAATATTATGAGAGGTTAATGGTCATTGAGAATCACAAGTTCTCCGACATCATCAAGCTCGGAGAAAGGATTGCAGAAGGTATCAAAAGCGGAATGGTAACAAATTTTGAGGCACTGCAGGCCACGAACAAATAATTACAATCGGGAGGCATATCAAAAAAGAAAGAAGTAGGGACAACAATGGTAGCCCAAGGTCCAAAATCTCCATTCATATACCAAAAACCTCCACCCACATACAAACCTTCACCTCCCAGATATCGTCAACCCACCACCTCTTACCACACTTATAACACCCAACTAGCCTACTATCATTCACCTCCAGCTCGTCTAAACTATCAAAAACCCAGGCCTAATTTCGATCGCGAACCACCCAGACAATACACCCCGATTGTTGAACCCATCGACCAGTTATATGAAAGACTGAAGGCTGTCAGATATGTCACCCACATTCCCGTCATGGATATGGAAAACTCATCCCATTGATGAATGTTGCACTCTGAAAGACAAGATCCAGACGTTGATTGATACCAAGGTCATATAGGCCAAGTAAGCCGCACCCAATGTCCACAACAATCCCCTCCCAGATCATAGGGGTGAAGGAGTTAATGTGATAGAAACTGATGAAGAATGGGATCCTGAGGGATCAATAGGGCTTATTCAGGAAGGTGATGACCCTAAGAAACCTGCAGTCACACTCAATCCAATTGTGCTACAGGTACAGCCACCAGTTGAAGTTGAGGTAGCCGCATAGGCTCCCTTCTAAGTAGATGTGACACCACCTGCAACTACACCTACTCCATTTGAGGTAGAAGTAACCACCCCTTTCACTGTGACGGTGGCATCCACACCACCCTTCAATTCCAATGTCGTACCTTGGGATTATGTTGCCGAAGCTAGGAGAAAAGGGAAAGAAAAGATGGAAGAGTCCGGTGCTACACAAGGAATGACTAGAACGGGAAGAATCTACACACCTGAAAATTTGGGAGGGACAAGTAAGGAAGCTGCCACCAAACAACCCATCATTGAAACTGGTCCGGATGATCTCTGGAGGAAAGTACTGGCAAGAGAGTACTCTGTTATTGATAATCTGAACAAAACTCCCGCCCAGATATCCATCCTGTCACTACAGCAAAACTCTGAGGTGCATAGGAATGCTCTAATGAAGGTGTTGAATGAAGCATATGTACCCAATAATATTACCAGCGGAGAAATGGCCAACATGGTGGGGCAAGGTCTGGAGAGCCATAAGATCACTTTCCACGAGGATGAGTTTCCACCTGAAGGATTGAGCCATAACAGGGCCCTGCACATCACAGTGCAATGTGAAGATAAGTTCATCGCTAGAGTTCTGATAGATGGAGGGTCCAGCCTCAACATCTTCCCGCTGACAACTCTGAAGAGGTTGGGAAAGGGTCTACATGATATACGAGCATGATAGATGAATGTGAAGGCGTTTGATGGGTCATAAATGCGAACAACTATTTTTTGACCACACCCAAATTCTATACTATTTTGCTATAAATATTAAGGTT
>ML369765.1:758-49166 GCA_005239525.1 Nicotiana knightiana | reverse complement strand
GGTGTTAGGAAAAAAGGGTTTGGGCCTGGGCAGCTCTGGCCCAGGTCTGATTTTAATTCCTTTGTTATTTATCTAAAATCAATTAGTTAAATTCAATTCTAATTTAAACTAAGGAGTGTAGTAATTAACTTAATCCTTATTTATTTACAGATTAATCAAGAATGACACGACCAATTCTATATTTCTAGTTCAACCCGTGTTTTATCGAATAAAAGATGATTAATTTCTGTAGTAATTAACTATTAAAAACTACATTACGTCAGATATTCGTCATTTGTCTATCGTTTAACTAATTATAAGCAATAATTTCATAATGCAGAATTTCAATGATTTTTGAAAGATGAATTACAGATAATTCACAATTAATTACTGAAGAATCAATCAATATTCATAAAATCAATTGATTTATTGGGATTTTTATAGGACGATACAACGAGTAAAAATCACATGCTCATAACTGCCTTCTCTCCTTTTTCAGGAACGCGGATATGCCCACGCATTCGTGATTCACTGCTTGGCCATCCTACAAGATCGTGTACCATAATTCGCGAATGCATAGAGAAAAAATCACCACTTCTCCAAAAAATCCTACACGATCGCGGACCTGTCCACGCGATCGCATATAAGGAAACCAGATACGACACTAGAAAATCTTCAGCCATAACACCAAGTCCAAAATTAATCCATTAACCATCTGAAACTCACCCTAGGCCCCCTGGACCTCAACCAAACATACCAACAAGTCCCAAAACATCATATGAATGTAGTCGAACCTTCAAATCACATCAAACAACGCTAAAACTACGAAATGCACCCCAATTCAAGCCTATTGAAACTAAGGAATTCCAACTTCTACAAACGATGCTGAAACCTATCAAATTTCGTCCGATTGGCCTCAAATTTTGCACACAAGTCACAAATGACGCCATGGACCTACTCCAACTCCCGCAATCCCAATCCGAGCCTGGTAACCGCAAGGTCCACTCTCGGTTAAATTTCCAAATTTCAAATTTTCGCCATTTCAAGCCTAACTCAACTACGGACCTCCAAATCACAATCCGGACACACTCTTAAATCCAAAATCACCTAACGGAGCCAACAGAACCATCAAAACTTTATTGCGGAGTCGTTTACACACAAGTCAACATTTGGTCAACTATTTCAACTTAAGATTTCAACCTTGAGACTAAGTGTCTCGATTCATTTCGAAACTTCTCCAGACCCGAACTAACTAACCTGGCAAGTCACATAGCAACTGTAAAGCATACAATGACTAGTAAAGGGAGAATGGGGCTACAACTCTAAAAATGATCGACCGGTTCATTACATCTTCCCCCTCTTAACTTAACGTTCGTCCTCGAACGAGTCTAGAAACGTACCTGGAGTCTCGAACGGGCATGGATATATGCTCCGCATCTCCCGCTCGGTCTCCCAAGTAGCATTCTCAACTGCTGATCTCGCCACTGCACCTTCACTGAAGCTATGTCCTTTGACCTCAACTTTCGAACCTGCCGATCCATAATGGCCACCGACTCCACATCATAAGTCAATTCACCATCCAACTAAACCCTGTTGAAATTCAGAACATGAGATGGATCGCCAACACACTTCTGGATCATAGAAACATGAAATACTAGATGCACACTCGATAAACTAGGTGGAAAGGCAAGTTTGTAAGCCACCTCCCCAATCCTCTGAAGTAACTCAAACGGCCCAATATACAGAGGGTTCAACTTTCCCTTCTTCCCAAATCTCATAACACCCTTCATGGGTAAAACCTTGAGCAGTCAGTACCTTCTCCCTAACCATGAAAGCAACATCACGAACCTTCCTATCGGCATAACTCTTCAGTCTAGACTAAGCCATGCAAAGACGATCCTGAATCAATTTAAACTTGTCCAAAGCATCCTGAACCAAGTCAGTGCCCAATAGCCTAGCCTCCCCTGGCTCAAACTAACCCATCGGAGATCGACACTATCTCCCATACAAAGCCTCATCTGGAGCCATCTGAATGCTCGACTGGTAGCTGTTACTGTTGGCAAACTCCGCAAGTGGCAAAAACTGATCCCAAGAACCCCCAAAATCTATGACAAAAGCGCGTAACATATCCTCTAATATCTAAATAGCGCGCTCGGACTGTCTGTCTGTCTGTCTGACAGTGAAATGTTGTACTCAATTCAAAATAGGTGCCCAACTCTCGATGCACGGCTCTCCAAAACTGCGATGTTAACTACGTGCCCCGATCTGAAATGATGGACACTGCACACCGTGAAGGCGAACAATCTCCCGGAAGTAAATCTCAGCCAACCACTCTGAATAATAAGTAGTCCCAACTTAAATGAAGTGCGTGGACTTGGTCAACCGATCCACAATCACCCAAATAGCATTGAACTTCCTCTAAGTCCGTAGGAGCCCAACCACAAAATCCATTGTGATACGCTCCATTTCCAGTTTGGAATCTCAAGCCTCTAAAGCAATCCACCCGGTCTTTGATGCTCATACTTCACCTGCTGACAGTTTAGGCACCGAGCTATATACCCCATTATGTCTTTCTTCATTCTCATCCACTAATAATGTTGCCACAAGTCCTGGTACATCTTCGTGGCACCCGAATAGGTGGAATATCGCGAAATGTGGGCCTCTTCAAGAATCAACTCACGTAGCCCATCTACATTAGGCACATAAATTCGACCCCGCATTCTCAACACCCAATCATTTCCAATAGTAACATCTCTGGCATCACCTACTTATCTGTTTCCTTAAGGACAAGAAATGGGGATCAACATACTAGCACTCTCTTATGCGATCAGATAAGGAAGACCGAGAAACCATACAAGCTAGAACCTAGTTGGGCTCCGAAACATCTAATCTCACGAACTAGTTGGCCAAGGCCTGAACATCAACTTCAAGAGGTCTCTCACCAACATGAATGAATGCAAGGCTACCCATACTCACTTCCTTCCTACTCAAGGCATCGGTCACCACATTGGCTTTCCCGGGATGATACAGAATAGTAATATCATAGTCCTTTAGCAGCTCCAACCATCTCCGCTGCCTCAAATTTAGATCTTTTTGTTTGAACAAGTGCCGGAGACTCTGATGATCCGTAAATAACTCACAAGATACACCGTAGAGATAATTCCTACAAATCTTCAATGGATGAACGATCATAACCAACTCCAAATCATGAACAAGGTAATTCTTCTCATGGGGCTTCAACTGACGTGAAGCATAATCAATTGCTCTACCCCCTGCATCAAGACACACCAAATACCAATCCGAGAGGCATCACAATACAATGTGTAAGAACCAAAAGTTGAAGGTAGAACTAGAACTGGAGCTCTGGTCAAGGCAGCCTTGAGCTTCTGAAAGCTCTCTTCACACTCATCTGACCACCTGAAAGTAGGACTCTTTTGGGTCAATTTTATCAAAGGCAATTCAATAGACGAGAAACCCTCCCAAAGCGACGATAATAACATGCCAAGCCTAGAAAGCTCCGTATCTCCGTAGTTGAGGACTGTCTGGGCCAACTTTGAACTGCCAAATCTTCTTTGGATCCACCTTAATCCCCTCACTAGACACCACGTGCCTCAAGAATTCCACTGAACTAATCCAAAACTCATACTTAGAGAACTTGGCATAAAGCTTCTCCTCCCTCAATTGCTGCAACACAATCCTCAAATGCTGGGCATGCTCCTCCTAGCTACAAGAGGGCACCAGGATATCATCAATGAATACTATGACAAATGAGTCATGATAAGGTTGAAATACACTGTTCATCAGATGCATGAATGTTGTTGGGGCGTTGGTCAGCCCAAAAGACATGACAAGAAACTCATAATGACTATAACAAGTCCTGAATGATCTCTTTAGAATATTCGAGTCCCGAATCTTTAACTGGTGATACCCAGACCTCAAATCAATCTTAGAGAACACTCTCGCTCCCTGAAGCTGGCCAAATAGATCATCAACACGCGGCAAAGGATGCTTTTTCTTGATTGTAGCTTTGTTCAACTGCCTATAGTCGATGCACACCACATAGTACCATCCTTCTTCTTCACAAACAGAATCAGTGTACCCAAAGACGACACACTAGACCTAATAAACCCCTTATCAAGGAGTTCCTGAAGTTGCTCTTTCAATTCTTTCAACTCATCTGACATTATACGATACAGAGGAATAGAAATGGGCTGAGTGCTTGGCATCAAGTCAATAAAAAATTCAATATCCCTGTCGCTCGGCATGTTCGGTAAGTTTGCAGGACACATCCGAAAAGTCTCGCACCATCGGAACAGAATCAATAGTAGGAGTATCAGCACCAACATCCCTCACAAAGGCCAAATAAGATAAATAACCCTTCCCAAGCATTCGTTGGGCCTTCAAATATGAAATTACTCTGCTGGGAACATAACCTAGAGAACCTCTCCACTCGATCCCTGGCAACCCCGACATTACCAACGTCATGGTCTTAGCGTGACAATCTAGAAGAGCATGACATGGAGAAAACCAATCCATACCCATGATCACGTCGAAATCAATCATACTAAGCAATAAAAGATCAAATCTATTCTCCAATCCCCCAATTGTCACTGCACATGGCCGATATACACCCCAAAATAATTGTATCACCCACTAGCATAGATACATTAACAAATGAGACTAAGGACTCACGGGGCATATCCATATAACGAGCAAAATATGATGATACATATGAATAAGTGGAAGCAGGGTCAAATAATACAGAAGTGTCTTTGTGGCATACTGAGACAATACCTATGATCACTGTGTTTGAAGGAACGACATCAGGTCTGGCAGGAAGAGCATAGAATCGAGCATGGCCTCCACGTGATCGGCCTCCCCTCTAGGGAGACCCTTGGCTACCTCCGACCCACCTCGAGCTGGCTGGGAGGGTGGTGAAGTAACTGTGCTGAAGTCGTAGTCGAACTCCTCTACTGAGCCGGACCTCCCGAAAGGCGGGGAAATGTCTCTTCATGTGACCCAAATCTTCACACTCAAAACAACCCTTCTCGGACAATGGAGGCGAGTACTGAGGTGGACCCCGAGAACCAGATTAACTGTCAGAAGAACCTAGTACAGACGAACCCTAAACTAATGGTGCATGAGATGAGCTGTACGCTGGAAAGCACTGAGAGATGACTGACCTGGACGAACACTGTATGGACCATGGCTAGATAATTGTAATGGCCCGACTGGTCATTTTGATCTCTAGCATGTCGTGAGTTGAAGTCATGAGCATCTCCATTTCAGATATTATGACTCGTGCGCATGATCGGAGTTGAATTTCGGGAAGTTCGGAGTCAAATTGAAAGGAAAGTTCTTATTTCGGAAGGCTTAAGTTGGAAGAATCGACCAAGATTTGAATTTTGAGTAAACGACTTCCGAATCAGGATTTGAAAGTTCTTGCAGGTTCGTATGGTTATTTAGGACTTGGGCGTATGTCTGGATCGGGCTTTGGATTACCCGGGAGCGTTTCGGCGTACATTGTGGAAGTCAACATTTTTGAAGAAATTTTCTATGTTTGGCTTGTAGCGCATTTCAGTGATATTGATGTCCGTTTGGGATTCTGAGTCAGGGAATAGCTCCGTATGGTAATTCTGGAGTTGGGAGCGTGATCGAAAGTGAATTCGGATGTCCGTAGGTTATTTTGAAGTCATTTGGCTAAAGATAGAAATTTAAAGGTTTTTGAGAAATCCGACCGAAAGTTGAAATTTTTTTATCGAGGTCGGAATGCAATTCTGGAAGTTGGAGCCGGTCCGTAATGTCGAATATGACTTGTGTGAAAAATTTGGAGTCAATCGGACGTGATTTGACGGGTTTCGACATCGAATGTAGAAGTTGGAAATTTCTAAGTTCATAAAGATTGAATTAGGGTTCGATTCGTCATTTCGGCATTGTTTGATGTGATTTGAGGCCTCGAGTAGGTCCGCACTATGTTTTGGAATAGGTTTGTATAATTTGACGGGGCCTCGGGTGGATTCTGGGTGGTTAACGGATCAATATTTGAAGTTGAGAAAAGCTGAAGTTGCTGGTGTCTGGTGCGACCGCACCTACGAAGCTTTGGCCGCAGGTGCAGCTTTGGCACTGCAGATGCGAAGAATTGGTGTCTTGTCTAGGAGCGCAGGTGCGATGATATTTCTGCACCTGCGAAGGCGCATATGCGGACAATGGGGCACATGTGCGATTTTGGGCTGGAGATGAGGAAGCGGCAGGTGCAGGAGATTGGTCGCACCAGCGGGAGCGCAGGTGCAAGGATAGGATCGCAGGTGCGGAAATGATGCTGGGAAGAATGTTCTAAAACTGAGATTTTGGCCATTCCTCTCATTTTTTTCCTGGCTTAGGCAATTTTAGGAGAGCTTCAAGAGGGGAATTTCATCATCAATGTCAAGGTAAGAAATTTCTGCATGTTTTTAAAGTTTAATACAAGTTCTATGCATGGATTAGACATGAAAATTAGTAGAAAAATTGGGATTTTGGAGGAAAGACCTATAAAATTGTATTTCAAATTTCTACCACGAAGTTGAGCGTGGAATTTAGAGTAAATTATATATTTGAGTTAGTAAGACCATGGGTAGGATATTTCTTCGAGAAATTTTAGAATCCGGGCACGTGGGCCCGAGGGAATTTTGGTCAATTCACTGAGCGGAGTTGGGAAAGTATATAATTTGAATTTGTTATGAGTATTAGAATGAATTTTCATTGCTTTGCCCGTTATTTGGTAGTATTGGGCCGTTGTGCATCCGTTGGAGTCGTCGAAAGGGCTTGGAAGCCGATTATGGAATTTTGGAGTGAGGGTAAGTCTCCTTTCTAACTTTGTGAGGAGGAATTGTCCCCCTAGGTGAACTAATTAAGTATGTGCTACTATCTGTGGGGGCTACGTACACACGAGGTGACGGGAGTCCTCGCGTAGCTACTATTATGCCATGTCCGGGTAGTCTAGGACCTACTAGCATGCCGTACGTATTGTACATGTGATCTTGCCAATAATATTAGACTGATAATGCTATTGAATTTGTAACTTATTTCGTACGAAGTGTAGTGTGTACCTTCTTAATCACTAGAAAGAGAATTGACTCCTTCATGGATAATTGTATTCCGGATAAGGTTATATTATTGAATATTATTAAACTTGGCAAATGAATTTCGAGAAAAGATTTAAATACTAATTTTTGTGATTTTTAAAGGAGAAATTTGTCATTTACTTGAGTATTTGTTTTCCTGATTTAGTCAGGGTGGACTGTTGATTGTGCATGACTGCATGTGACCGCTTCGCAATTTACATTCCGCGAGCGAAGTATTATTTCCAACACTCTCATGGGAGCGGGCCGTACACCACGACGAGATTGAAAGAAATATTATGGTTCGGGCCATTCGACTCTCGGCAGTGCACATATATGATTATCATGATGGCTCACGTCGGTTGTCCTCCCGTATGCGCATGCTAAATTGCTAAATGTTTTTCATGGATTTTGAATTGACAAGATATTTGGGGGAAAATAAAGAAATAATTGTTTATTTAAGATATTTGGCGGAAAATGAGGGAGTAGTAACTGTTTATTTACTTCCAGTATTTATTTGAATTACAGTTATCCGTAATGCTTACTGTTTTATCATCCTTGTATGCCTATTACTGATATCATATTTTGCTAAATTATATTTTTGGACCTTAGTGAGTGTCTAATTCTAACTCTCGTCACTATCTCTCTGAGGTTAGGCGGGCGACTTACTGAGTACATGTTGTTTTCATACTCATGCTACACTTGCTGTGCATTTTTATTGCACAGGTACCTTCATAGCGCTGTGGTTGGTTTGGATACTTAGGCGAGCTGCATTACCCGGAGGCGATCCGCAGCTGACAGAGCCTCCCTCGTATTGTATTATTTTATTTTAATTTCCTTGTCCAATTGTATTTCGGACAAGCTTTGTAGAAATTTTAAAATTCTTAGAATTTGTTCATGCTCTTGTGACACCTGGTTCTGGGATGTGTTTGGGATTTAATTTAATAAAGGGAATGGTTTACCTGTCGTATTTATTTGATACATTTTATTCGCTATTTTAACTTGTACGTGAAAGGTAACAATTTTGGAAAAGTTGTTAAACATGAATTTATTTTAACTAATTAATGAATGGCTTGCCTGACGTTGGTGTCCGGCGCCATCACGACCTTAGTAGATTTTGGGTCGTAACAACTTGGTATCAGAGCTCTATGTTCCCTTAGATCTCACGAGTCATGAGCAAGTCTAGTAGAGTCTTGCGGGTCGGTACGGAGACGTCTGTACTTATCTTCGAGAGGCTACAGGGTTGTTAGGAGTACTTCCCTTATTGATTCCTCATCGTGCGATTTGATTCCTTTAAGGCTTATGCCTATGTTTCTTCCTACTCAATCTTACGCGTCGTGAAGCGCTTGCTTTGAATCCTGGATTTGAGGGATTTAAGTAGTGCTACGGATATGGTGCGAGATGTTTTCCATATGTAGTTGGTGGGGGATGTTGTTGTTGCCCTGCAGAAGAGTATTATGATGTTTCAGCCGGTACCTGTGATTCTGCGAACTTAGAGGTTATGCTTAGTTTGTTAAGGTGCTTGCGGTTGATTATTGCGTGGTGTTAACATGATGGTAGAATGCTTGCCTGTGGGTTGGGGTCGACGAATGGCTTGAAGGGAGGTCTTCTCAGAGTGCGATTTCGAGATTTCAGTATTTAGATTCTGGCGGAAGGAAGACAATTGAACTATAGATGGCTAGGTTTTTGATTGATAAAGTAGTAAGACTTGGTGTTTTCAAGTAAGGAGGGATATTCACCTGTGATGTGACATCGTCGTCATTAATCGGATGGAATGTGTTAAGTTTGTCGGTGTTATGGTTGCTTCGGTTGCATTAGGTCAGAGTGTTGTGAAGTAGTATTGGAGAGGCGGTTGTCAAAGATCGTGGTGCGTGGTGGTTCAGGACTGAATAGTTATTTCTAACGAAGGCAGCTCGGGAAAGATGATCCTCGGAGAGTTTGAAGTCGTGGTGATCTACTGGTATAAGAGCTGCAGAGAATGATATTGAATTGGACAGCATACGACGAAGGAAGACATGTGAGAAGTGTCAGGCAGTGGCTAAATTTCTAAAAGGCCAAGCGTAAGGAAAGGAGGTCAGGTAGTGCCTAAAGGAATGAGTTTAACCAAAGTGGGAGAGCAGCATCATAGTGGTGAATTAGAGGATATTGTAGCGCATTTAGTGATGTCCATGAGGAGCGGACGGACTGGTAAAGTTGGTGAATGAGAACAGACTTAGGATGGGATATTGATGTTGTAGAGGGTGTGCAGTACGGCGTAGTTGGAGGGTGTCAATTGGTGATTTCCACAGGTGGGTTATCTCCTGTGAGTAGGTTAGCGGTTTTGTAGTTGGCAAGTTTCTGTGAGGGATCCTAGTGGCTATTCGGTAGGAGGCAGAATGTGTGAATGATTCTAGAGAATTTGAGTATTTAGGGAGTGCTAACAAGAGAATTTGGAAGAATTGGATGGATTGGTTGAGCAAGATCATGTTAAGAAAGGGGAAAGGATCTCAGCAGGGTCTAGAGTGGTGCAAGGAGTAGCTTCGGGCTAAGTGGGGGAGTCCCACCACCTGCAGTTGGGTTGTAGGATTGTGTTCTCATGGGGTTGCGGATTGTCGGCGTGTTGGCAAGTTATTACAACTAAGAGAAAGGAGTAAAATGGTGATTGTGCGTGGGATTTGATGAATGTGTGCAAAAGTTTGCCCTGTTGGACCAGGGTTAGGCTTTGAGAGATTCAGAATTTATGCTTAAGGCATAGGCGAGTTGTAAGGGTAGTGACTCAGTCACGTACTTCATTGAGAGGATGTTAATGTGCTAGAAGAGCCTTGCAGTTGATTGTGTTTGGGGCCAGTTAGAGTGGGTGACTCTCAACAGCGGTCTTAGTAAATTCGAAGGTTAAGAACGTGGTGTTTAAGGGTTAAAGGCAGCAGTATGATTAAGAATTGAGCTTTTGCAGCGTAATTTCAGAGAGAGGGAAAATGGTTGGAGCGCTCTATGTTATTTTCAGCGTGCAGGATAGTATTGGAGGAGTGAGAGAAATAAACTCCGGGTTGTAGAAAGATTATCAGGAGGATATGAGACGGGTTGCGGGATTTAGGCAGCATGGTCTCATGAATCAAGGTCACTCGAGATGAGTGAGGGTTGAGTTTACTATGAGTGGAAGGAAGTTACTATTATTCCTGAGGCAATTGAAGATGATTAAAAGAAGAGAGAGTGGTTAGCCATGGTTGAAATGGAGCACTTACGACAATGATCAGTTCCTTCGGTGTGATTGAGTTATGTGTATGGTTTGTGCAGATGTGTGTGGGGCTTGTCGGCCGTCGTAATAGATTTCATTTGGAAGCATTCAAGTGCTATGACCTGAAGGTGTAGGCGGGTCCCAGAAGGTTTATGGTGGTATAGACTACTACCTAAGGATTTGCATGTTGGGTGATTGTGAGAATTCACTTGTGTATTGTTATGGTTCTCTTGAATTTAGGTAAGTAAGAAGGTTTTTATGTGTTGAAGTGTTCACTCTAATAATGGTTTAGGAGTATGATGGAATTCTTGCGCTATTTCATATTGGCATGTCAGGTGCAGTGAGCAGTAGGGAGATGGGAGTAAGGATCGAGATTTCGGCTCGGCGTTAGCAGGGATGTCCTGAGCTCGGGTTAGCGAGAAAGAAAAAGGGGACTTGAATGTTAGAGTAAGCTGGTATGGTCTTCAATGTCACCTGAGATCGGTGTTTGATGCAAAAGGTTTTGTATCCTGGTCATGGGTTCTTGATGTGTTTTGCAGTATTAGTGTGGTCGGTGTTATGGATGTGCAAGACTTGTTACCTGATGTGGAAGTTCGTGGGAGCATAACCACGAGAATATTGTATAAGTGTTACATGTAGTCACCTGATTGGTTGAAGATTTAGACCAAGTATAAGGAAGTGCAATATTGCTTATTTGAGGATTTGTGCCAGGAAGGCGTTCGGTTCAGTTGGTTGTGGATTGTGGGGTGTTTGTCCCGGCTATGATAGTTGTTCTTGTGTATTATGAGAGGAAGTGGGTTATTATGGACCCAGATCAAGCTATTAGCCTAGATCAGTGCAAGCTGAATCGACTTCAAGTGTGTGAATGGATTAAAACAAGATTATGGGCTTCATGTGAGTTAGATGTGTTCAGTTTAGTATAGCGCTCCTCAAAGAGGGGTGTTGGAATATTAGATGTTGTTCCGTCTTTGTCCAATTCATGTAACATTGTGATTGTGCCGTGTGAGTTGTGAAACGGCTTGATGTATCCCTATGTGTTGAGTCTCCATGTAGTGATGATGTTATGCGAGCAGGAGAGCTCTTCAGATTCAGAGTATATATATCGCACCTCAGTTGTGCTTAAGTTTTGTAGCATATGGCTTTATCAGTCTCCCCAGGATGGTATTGTGCACTTAGCGTGCTTGTGACCGATGTTCCATATTTGTGATAGTGAGAAATTTAGCTCGGTGTGTGTCTTCTTACGTGAATTTTATGTTATTTGGATCGGGTGGCACGCCGCCACGGTTATGTTATTTGGATCGGGTGGCACGCCGCCATGGGCATGTTATTTGGATCGGGTGGAACGCTACCACGGTTATGTTATTTGGATCGGGTGGCATGCCGCCACGGGAATGTTATTTGGATCGGGTGGCACGCCGTCACGGTTATGTTATTTGGATCGGGTGGCACGCTGCCATGGGCATGTTATTTTGATCGGGTGGCACGCCACGATTATGTTATTTGGATCGGGTGGCACGCCGCCACAGTTAGGTTATTTGGATCGGGTGGCACACCGCCACGGGCTTGTTATTTGGATCGGGTTGCACGCCACAACAGTGTGATGTTGAAAAGGTTCCCTAGATCTATTTTCTTGTGTTTTGTTTTCTATTTTCTCAGAAGAGTTCATAATAAGTTGTGTGAGTTGAGTACTCTTTTCCTGACTCATTTCTTTATGTATCATGTTCGAGTTATGGCCTATTGGTGCATCGTGGTGTCATGTGAGACTGTTGGTCATGTTTGGGGTGATTTGTTGTCTGAGCAGTTCATACTGGGTGAGGCGAGATTTTTGGATCAGGGATCTAGTGCGATAAGATTATGTGAAATACATTGAAGGAAAATTACCCTTATTGGTTTGTAATGAGATGGTGGTCTTAGTCAAGAGGAAGGATTCAATGTTTGGTTAATTCTGCAATTGGTTAGCAATTTTTACACATCTCCACCGTTGTGGTGGTATCGCTAGCATTATAGCAGGATGTATATATATATCATAAGGTGCATTGGGAGCATCAGATTCGTGGAATTTTGGCTATTAAGGTTCAGGGAGTGTCATTGTGGTCAGATGATGAATTATGCGGTGCATGGTGCTAATTCAGCAAAGGTATGCAGTCATGTTCTGGTATATCGTGTGGTAGTTGATACGATGTTTATATATTGGAACTAGGCCTGACAGAGAAGTTTTAGGTGTTGGAACTGGATTCTGAGCCCATTATATGGATAAAAGAAGAAATCTTCAGATTTGATCAAGCTAATGTACTCAGTTGGGGTGTGGTAGCACGGGCAGGTGCGCGATGTGTTATATAGTGATTTCAGATAACTCCAGAGCAGTTCTTGGCACATTCGATGATGAACGTCTGTTTAAGTGGGGGAGAATGTAATGACGCGATCGGTCGTTTTGAGATCTAGCGCGTCGTTCAGCGGGTTGAAGTCATGAAAAACTCCATTTCAGGTATTATGACTCGTGGGCATGGTCGGAGTTGAATTTCGGGAAGTTCGGAGTCAAATTGAAAGGAAAATTCTCATTTCGGAAGGCTTAAATTGGAAGAATAGACCAAGATTGGAATTTTGAGTAAGCGACCTCCGAATCGGGATTTGAAGGTTCCTGCAGGTTTGTATGATGATTTCAGACTTGGGCGTATGTACGGATCAGGCTTTGGATAACCCGGGAGTGTTTCGACGTACATTGTGGAAGTCAGCATTTTTGAAGAAATTTCCTAAGTTTGGCTTGAAGAGCATTTTAGTGATATTGATGTCCGTTTGGGATTCTGAGCCTGGGAATAGCTCCGTATGGTGATTATGGAGTGTTGGGAGCGTGATCGGAAGTGAATTCGGATGTCCGTAGGTTATTTTGAAGTCATTTGGCTAAAGATAGAAATTTAAAGGTTTTTGAGAAATCCGACCGGAAGTGAAAATTTTGATATCGAGGTCGGAATACGATTTCGAAAGTTGGAGCAGGTCCGTAATGTCGAATATGACTTGTGTGAAAAATTTACGGTCAATCAGACGTGATTTGACGGGTTTCGGCATCGAATATAGAAGTTGGAAATTTCTAAGTTCATAAAGATTGAATTAGGGTGCGATTCGTCATTTCGGCATTGTTTGATGTGATTTGAGGTCTCGAGCAAGTCTGCACTATGTTTTGGAACAAGTTGGTATAATTAGACGGGGTCCCGGGGGCCTCGGGTGGATTCCGGGTGGTTAACAGAGCAATATTTGAAGTTTAGAAAAGCTGAGTTGCTGGTGTCTGGTGCGACCGCACATGCGAGGCTTTGGCCGCAGGTGCGGCTTTGGCGCCGCAGGTGCAAAAAATTGGTGGCTTGGCTGGGAGCGCGGGTGTGATGATATTTCTGCACCTGCGAAGGCGCATATGCGGACAATGGGGCGCAGGTGCAATTTTGGGCTGGAGCTGAGGAAGCTGCAGGTGCGGGAGATTGGTCGCACCTGCGGGAGCGCAGTTGCGAAGGTAGGATCGCAGGTGCGAAAATGAGGTTGGGCAGAATGTTTTAAAATCGGGATTTTGGCCATTCCCTCTCATTGTTCTCCTGGCTTAGGCGATTTTAGGAGAGCTTCAAGAGAGGAATTTCATCATCAATTTCAAGGTAAGAAATTTCTTCATGTTTTTAAAGTTAAATACAAGTTATATGCATGGATTAGACATGGAAATTAGTAGAAAAGTTGAGATTTTGGAGGAAAGACCTAGAAAATTGTATTTCGGATTTCTACCACGAATTTGAGCATGGAATTTAGAGTAAATTGTATATTTGAGTTAGTAAGACCATGGGTAGGATATATCTTCGAGAAATTTTGGAATCCGGGCACGTGGGCCCGAGGTCATTTTGGTCAATTCACTGAACGGAGTTGGGAAAGTATATAATTTGAATTTGTTACGAGTATTAGAATGAATTTTCATTGCTTTGCCCGTTATTTGGTAGTTTTTGGGGCATTGTGCATCCATTGGAGTCGTCGGAAGGGCTTGGAAGCCGGTTATGGAATTTCGGAGTGAGGTAAGTCTCCTTTATAACTTTGTGAGAGGAAATTGTCCCCCTAGGTGAACTAATTAAGTACGTGCTACTATCTGCGGGGGCTACGTATGCACGAGGTGACGGGAGTCCATGCGTAGCTACTATTATGCCATGTTCGGGTAGTCTAGGACCCACTAGCATGCCTTACGTGTTGTACATGTGATCCTGCCAGTAATATTAGACTGATAATGCTATTGAATTTGTAAATTTTTTCCTACGAAAAGTAGAGTGTAACTTCTTAATCAATTAGAAAGAGAATTGACTCCTCCGTGGATAATTGTATTCCGGATAAGGTTATATTATGGAATATTATTAAATTTGGCAAATGAATTTCGGAAAAAGATTTAAATACTAATTTTTGTGATTTTTAAAGGAGAAATTTGTCATTTACTTGAGTATTGGTTTTCCCGATGTAGTGGGGGTGGACTGTTGATTGTGCATGACTGCATGTGACCGATTCGCAATTTACATTCCGCGAGCGGAGTGTTATTTCCCCCACTCTCATGGTAGTGGGCCGTACGCCACGGTGAGATTGAAAGAAATATTATGGTTCGGGCCGTTCGACCCTCGGCAGTGCACAGAGATGATTATCATGATGGCTCAGGCCGGTTGTCCTTATCCCGTATGCGCATGCTAAATTGCTAAATATTTTTCATGGATTTTGAAGTGACAAGATATTTGGGGGAAAATAAAGAAGTAATTGTTTATTTAAGATATTTTGGGGAAAATGAGGGAGTAGTAATTGTTTATTTACTTTCAGTATTTATTTGAATTACAATTATCCGTAATGCTTAGTGTTTTATCATCCTCGTATGCCTATTACTGATATCATATTGTGCTAAATTAATTTGTTGGACCTTAGTGAGTGTCTAATTCAACCTCTCGGCACTACCTCTCTGAGGTTAGGCGGGCGACTTACTGAGTACATGTTGATTTCGTACTCATGCTGCACTTGCTGTGCATTTTTATTGCACAGGTACCTTCATAGAGTTGTTGTTGGTTTCGATACTTAGGTGAGATGAATTATTTGGAGGCGATCCGCAGCTGACAGAGCCTCCCTCGTATTGTATTATTTTATTTTAATTTCCTTTTCCAATTGTATTTCGGACAAGCTTTGTAGAAATTGTAAAATTCTTAGAATTTGTTCATGCTCTTGTGACACCTGGTTCTGGGAAGTGTTTGGGATTTAATTTAATAAAGGGAATGGTTTACATGTCATATTTATTTGATACATTTTTATTCGCTATTATAACTTGTACGTGAAAGGTAACGATTTTGGAAAAGATGTTAAACATGAATTTATTCAACTAATTAATGATTGGCTTTCCTGACGGTGGTGTCTGGCGCCATCACGACCTTAGTAGATTTTGGGTCGTGACAATAATGTACCACAGTGAATTGGAAGATCCATCTGATGGGCCTATAAGGACGACCCCTGCTATGGTAAGACCTTCCCCTAGAATGAACACCATCAGGATCACCCGAACATCAAGGCCTCTTGGCCTCTCTCTCCTCTCGCTCCTGACTACTGACCATCTCTATCTACCAAGCAATATCAACCACCTCGTCGAAAGTAGCACCAGATACCCTCTCCCGAGTCATAAGCAACCGCAACTGATATGTGAGGCCATCAATGAACCTCCTAATCCTCTCCCTATCAATAGGAACCAACCAAACTACGTGACGAGCCAACTCGGAAAACCTCATCTCGTACTGGGTCACAGACATGCCATCATGACGTAGTTGATCAAACTGTCCGTGCAACTCCTCCCTGCGAGACTGTGGCACGAACTTCTCCAAGAAGAGAACGGATAACTCACGCCATGTAAGTGGTGCTGAACCGACGGATCTGTGCCTCTCATAAGCCTCCCACCATCTGAAGGCAGCCCTAGTAAGCTGAAAAGTTGTGAATGAGACCCCCTGGTCTCCAGAATACATGACGTGCAAAGAATCTGCTGGCACTTGTCCAAAAAGCCCTGGGCATCCTCAGACTTAGTCACACTGAATGATGGAGGCTGGAGCCTCCCAAATCTCTCTAGTCCCCTCTGCTCATCATCAGTCATAACGGAGCTACCTGGGCCTGAGCAGCTACAACCGGTTGGGTTGGCAGTACCCCCGGCGTCTGTAGTCCCTGTATCACCTGCTCTGAGTACGGTCAGCGGGAGTCTGATTACCTCTCCTAGCCTAAGAAGTGGTTATTGCGTTCGGAACAGAAACCGCTTGAGCAAGGCTGGTGCACACAGTTAAAATCTGAGCCAAAGCCTTCTGAAGGCTTGGAATCAGAATGGGCACAACTGGTGCCTAAGCTGGCCCCACTGGCTCAACCATATCTGGTACCTGCTCCTGAGTTAGAGCAGCTGGTGGATGTGCAGGTGCTGCTGTAACTGTTGTACTAGCTGCATCTCTGCCCATACTGCGACCCCAGCTCTCATAGCCCTAGCTGATGGTATTAATGGCTGTCCGTCCTGACCGGTAGCACGTGTCCTCACCATCTATGAGAGAATAGAACAACAGAAGTTTAGTGATCGGAATCAACAAATTCGCACGACAAAAATACTAGGATGTAAAATTTCCTAAGGGTTCGACATCCTCTCGAAGATAAGTACAGATGTCTACGTACCAATTCGCAAGATTGTACTAAACTGCTCATGAGTCGTGAGACCTATGTAACCTAGGTTGTGATACCAACTTATCACGACTCAAAACCAACCCGTCGTGATGGTGCCTATCATAGTACTAGGCAATATGACTACTCAAAAATTCCAACACTTTAAATATTTGAAAGATACGAAAACAGTTTAATTAAAGGAAAATCTTCTAAAAGCAAGATAGGAAGTCATAATTCAATACTTAATCTCTCCCAAAATCGGGGTGTCACCGAGTACATGAGTATCTACATAAAGATATAATCTGGTATGCCGTCTAGAAAATAAAACTGAAAAAATAAAATGAAAGATAATGGAGGAGAGTCAAGATCTGCGAATACCAAGCAGCTACCTCAATGATCTCCGAAGGTCCGGACTCCGCAACTCAGCAACCGCCGTGACCGGAAGCATCTGGATATTCACACGAGGTGCAAGGTAGCGTGAGTACAACCAACTCAATAAGTAACAAATCTAGCATCTGGACTGAAAAGAGTGACGAGCTCAGCAGATACAAGTCAATATAGAAATAATAACACAGAAATATAGGCATGATTTCGAGTTCAATGGATAAAAATTCAATACAAGTCAAATAAATCAACTCTGCATGTATGTGAGATATGACGTTTCTATACCTACATGCCACTGTGCATGTTTTATGTGGTACACTACGATGGAAACCTCACATACTCACACTCTCAGGGTACTTATTCACTCAGTACAGTACGGGGCAAGTTCATCCCAAGGAACTCCATCCCAAGTATCAATGTATAGGGAAACTCCATCCAAAATGTGAATATATAGGAAACTCCATGCTAGGGACCTCCATCCCAAACGTAATATCCATTGAGCTCACTGTTGGGGTGCATACTCTAGAGGGGCTCCTTCAGCCCAAGCGCTGTAATAAGCCAGATCCAGGCATAAGTAAATAAAAACATGCTGCGACGTGCAGCCTGATCCCTAAATTATCACTCACAACCAAGCCCTCAGCCTCACTCAGTCATTAATCTTTTAAGTCTCTCGGGCTCACAACAATCATACTAAGCAACCATAATCAATAATGTGAGATTTATTCATGTACAATAACAGAGACTGGGATATGATATCAATGATGAATACGTCTGAGTATATGAATGCAATTAAAAAATTAACTCAAAAGCAAGGAATGATCAATATGGGTCCCAACAGTACTAGCATATAGCATAAACATGATTTATAGCATAAATTACAGCTCATGTGCTCTAACACATAGAGTACGGTAAAAGTGTTGAGTTATTGAAGCTACACCATTCCATGAAATTGACTAATTCACAGTTTACATGGTGGGGGATAACTTTCGTGGTAGCATTCCCGGGCACCTTAATCTGCCCAAGGAGTGACGGACTCATAGATATCGGACTGGTGGGGATGGAGGATTTCTTGATAAAAAATTCCAATGGCACCCTTATACCGATGGTTTTAGTTGATATTTACCACGCCTTGACGATTTACCAGCCTAGAGGAAAATTCTTTGAAGGGTGCAATCTGCTCCTACAAATCTGGATGATCGAGCACCTTTGTCACCGCCCATGCCACATGAACTACGACTTAACCGGTTTGAATTGTATCGAAGAACATGGTACTCGGGTAGAGGGCCACAAATTTCCTGAGGGCACAGAGGCCTGGCACTCACATTTGAGTTCATTGACTGCTGACCGAATCGAGTGGACATTTGGGTGGCTCCCTGTCGGCGAGGTTATCAATATGTCTGCTGAGTTGTGCTATCTTTTGTTAATGGGTCTGCGAAGCATTCAACCATATGCCCCACATCGGGTCTTACAGTAGTTGGGAAGACAACAGGGTGTTCCACATGATGAGGACTTAAGCCAACAAGCCATTGAGTTATGTCCGAGAGATGCATTTCCTGAAGAGAGGGTCCGTCAGATCTGGAACCAGTGTAGATTTTTAGAACCTCAGACTCGGGTAAGAAATTTATCCAAGGGGAAAGTGGAGCCCGCCTACACTTCTTGGTATGGCAGAAGAGGCAGAGAGCACCAAGAACCAGAGCGACCTGCGAAAAGACCTCACGTACATCATTTTACTGAGCAGACACAAGAACACTGGGTTTGGTTAGAAAAGGAAAACAACTACCGGGCTACAATAAGCAAACTGGAGGCCCAGATCAGGGAGCTCAAATTTGAAAACACTCTACAAACTGCTACAGCCGAAGGGGAAAAAAAAGGTAGAACAAAGAAAATGAGGCCCTCCGGGCTCAGATCCAGAAAATGAGGATAGCCATTAAAGACCCTGAGAGAAGTAGAGCTGACGAAAGACTTGTCACCAGCCTCAGGCAAAAGTTGTGTAGCTATGGTGATGACCTGGACAAAGCCGAAGAGGATTTGACCCAATTTCGAGCAAAATTGGCAAAGAATGCAGAAGAAAGAGCAGAATTCGTGCAAAAAATGAAGAGAAAGCATGACCAAGAAGTTATGGGCTTAAAATAAAGGATGGCCACCTTTGAAAACGAAACAACCAAGCAAGAAAAAAGATTTAAGCAGAAAGGGAACAATGCTACGCCATGATAGCTCAGTTGGAAGACGAATTGCAACAATGGCAAGAGCAGAGTCACGAAGACGCCCAGGTTTTAGAGGCAAGATCCCATCAGATCGGGCATCTACTTCAGGAAGAAGGTATCATCAGGCAAAGGGTCCGGGATATAGCCGATTACATTGTCACCAAATTCCAGGAATGCAAAGATATGACTCGGACCACCTTCTTCTCAGCGGTAATAATTTTCGTCCACAAGATAATGGATGACCTATGCCGCCTCCAGCAAGATATGGTACGCAGGCCCGTGGCAAGGCCAAATGATGCCCCGCTGGTCCCTGGAGCATTGGAAGCACTGATGTACTCTTGATGTTTTCTTGAGTCTGTATTTTGTTTTCCTGTTACAGTCCTGTCTAAGTCCACTGTAGCTTTTACATTTCCAAGAAAAGTATGTGTTGAGTCTGTTTTGTAAATTTCCAAAAGTGGGCTAAAAATTTTGTAATCGGAAGTATTTTTTTGTAATGAATGAAAGTTTTAGAAAAATATTTATTTCCTTCAGATTTATCTGTTGAACTACGTGATGATCTGATTTTCGCGGCGCCGTGATACGTAGGCAATCCACATAGGTTTCGATCATAACCTTAAGAAATAAAACCGAGTAAGGAATAAAAGAGCAGAAAATAATAACAAAAAGAAGGAAAAGAGTGATAAAATGACAAAGAAAAGGTAAAAGTTCAAAATCGAGAAATAAAGCCGGGATGAAATACACAACTGTTACAAAGCATATAGAAAGCATTTAATTGCCTAGGTGCATTGCATACCCCAAACGTGCGACTCCCTATGTGATAAATGCTTCAACCTAATGTTTTGTTGGTTCGATCTTAAAGGGTGTTTTTAGGTGGTTGGTTTTGCGGTAACCTGTCTTCCCATCCTTACTTCACTAGATCAAAAGGGAGCATAGAAATGACATCCGAAATTCACTTATCAATCATCAACTCTTCCGTGGAAGACCTGAATCCAGCCATCTCAACATCTGAGTCAGTAACAACTCAAGAGAACAGGACTCTGCGTTGCCACATGCTGGAAATGTGGGACGCATGGTCCAATGGTAGGGAACCGCCCAGTACCATCCCGGGTTTCCTAGAGATAATTCCCAGGACAGGCGGGACCTCCAACATCCCCATAAGTTACTCAGCCAAGCCGTTTGGATATCCAACTATGTCGGCTCACTTTGCCGGAAGGCCTTCTGAGGTTCGCCCCCAGGACCTGTTTTCCGGTGTGTCTTCCAACATCTTCACCACACCACCAATCTCTGCCACGGCTCCACCGACTATCTCTAGGCCAAGCTTCGAGCCTCCAACATTCACATTCCAAACACCGTCCGTCCATTTGGATACCACTCATATTACTCCCAATTCATACCCCCAACAACCTCAGTATGAGGTCACTTTGGGACAAGATAAGAAAAGCCCCGAGCACGAAGAAATGGCTCAGAAAATGAAGAGTATTGAGCAGAGCCTCAAGAATATAAAGGGCTGAGAGGGCAGAAAAGCGTCTCCTATGCAGATTTGTGCATGTTCCCGCACGTCCACTTGCCTCTCGGGTTTAAAACCCCCAAGTTCGAAAAATATGGCGGGCATGGGGACCCCATAGTTCATCTGAAAAGGTATTGCAACCAGATCTGGGGAGCAGGTGGGAGAGAGGAACTTCTCATGGCATATTTCAGAGAAAGCTTGAAAGGGATTGCATCAGAATGGTACATGGACCAGGATATATCCCGTCGGCACATATAGGATGACCTGACATGGGACTTTGTTCGGCAATTCCAATATAACGTGGACATTACTCCCGATAGGAACTATCTATCCAATCTCAAAAAGAAATCCTCAGAAAGTTTCAGAGAGTATGCCATTAAGTGGCGCGAGCAGGCCTCCAGGGTCAAACCTCCGATGGATGAAGTTGAATGGTCAGTGTTTTTCTACAAGCACAAGAAGCTGATTACTTCCAAAATATGATGTCCGCCATGGGCCAACCATTTGCGGAAGCAATGAAAATTGGAGAAATGGTTGAGAATGGTCTAAAAACCGGTCGTATCCTGAGCCAATATGCCATAAGAGCAACCTCTCAGGCCATACAAAGCGGATCCGGGAGTGCATCCAACAGAAAGAAGAAATAAGAAGGGGCCATGATGGCTTCCGATGTCAGGAATTCTCGGAAATACCCACGTCCATTTCCCAAAACTTCCCAACATTACTATCCCCACCAAGACGCAGCTTATGCTACGCCCCCTTTTCCCTATGCGGTGATGAACACTTAGCCGCATCCCAGGCCGCAACAACAATACAACCAGAATAGAGCTCCACCCCCGAGAAATAACCACCTTCCCCCAGCTCCATATAATCCACGCCCTCCCCAAAACAACTATCCGTGCAATACCAACCCCCGTGAGCCACCGAGGAGACTTAACTTCACTCCTATCAGTGATCCGTATTCAAGCCTCTTCCCAAAGTTAGTCTAGATGGGGATTCTGAAGCCCGTACCTCCGACCAGGCAAAACCCAACATCAGCCTCATACAAGCCGAGAACCAATTGTGCCTACCATTCCGGAGTAGAAGGGCACGACACGGAGGAGTGTTGGACCCTCAAACGAGCCGTGGAAAACCTTATAGAACAAAAGAAGATGGTGCTAAGGGATGAAGAGTCTCCCAATGTGACGAACAACCCATTGCCCACTCACAATAATGGGCCCGTTATTGGCATGATTTGCGAAGACCAGGATTTTGATCCAGCTTTAAAAGCTATCATCTCCATCGCATATGTGGAGAAAAATCCCAAGGCGGCACCCAAGCCAGTCAAGGAAAGTAAGAAGAGTAACCCCGTCCCCCAGGCCACGGGGAAGGCTGAAGCCAAGACAAATATGGGACCCTCTAAAGACGCTGTTCTTTACGTCCCCAAGGCACCCAGGAAGGAACAAAGTGTGTTAAGTCCTCCCAGAAGGTTACAATTCAACAAAGCAACGATGAACGGCCCAAAAATGTACGTGCCAAAAGGGACGTATGTGGTGCGGGGGAAACTAATTTCACCAAGGCTGCATGAGCCCGTGGTTTTTAGCCGCGTGTCGCAGACTCCCGTGAAGAATAATACTGCCGTCCCCTGGAATTACAACAAGACGGTGGTGACGTACAAAGGAAGATAAATTACTGGGGAAACAAGTGAGATAAACTCATCAGAGAAATACCTCAACCTGGAAGAACTGAACAAAAGCAAGCAGAAACGCTTTCTGCCTAAGAAGCCTATCAGTGCCGGAGAGGCAGAAGAGTTCTTCAAAAATATGAAAACCTCTGAATACGACGTAATTGAGCAGCTCAGAAAGTCTCCCCCTTAGGTATCACTTCTATCCTTGCTGATAAGTTCAAACGAGCATCAGAAAATCCTGATCAAAACACTTAATGAAGCATATGTTCCGGCCGAGACCACGTTGAGCAAATGGAAAGAATGGCGGAACGATTTTTCAAAGTCAACCGGATCTCATTTAGCAAAAATGACTTGCCTCCAGAAAGGGCTGCCCACAACAAACCTCTCCACCTAACTGTTAAATGTGAAGGGTACTATGTGAAAAGAGTTATGATGGACGACGGATCTGGGGTTGATATTTGCCCACTCTCGACCCTACAAAGAATGGAGATCAGGACTGAGAGAATTAGGCCCAACAATGTGTGCGTCCGCGCATTCGGTGGCATCAAGAGAGACACAATCGGGGAGATTGATTTGGTCTTGACAATCGGCCCTGTAGATTTTGAAGTGACATTCCAGGTCATGGATATGAATACTTCCTACAATTATCTCCTGGGAAGGCCTTGGATCCATGCAGCGGGGGCAGTGCCATCTACTCTCCACCAGATGGTCAAGTTCGAGTATGAAGACCAGGAAATATTGGTCCATGGAGAGGACGAGCAATCTATTTACAGGGACCCATCAGTCCCATGCCTGGAAGCAAGAGAAGGAGCGAGCACATAGTCTACCAGGCTTTCGAGATTGTGGTTGCGGACCAATATGAGGAAGGAACCCCATGCCCTCAACCCTTCCAATCAAACACATCAATTATGGTTGCTTGCGACATGATTAAACATGGGTACACACCTGGAAAAGGGCTCGGGGTGTCCTTGCAAGGCATTAAAGAACCTATCACCTTGCCTACCAGTAAGAAGTTCTTTGGCATAAGGTTCCAAGCTACTCCTGATGATGAACAATGGGCTGACCAACATAAGAGAGATGGTTGGGTATTGCCTCAGCCAATCCCGCACATCACCGAATCATTCATCAAGCCAAAATACGTAGAGGAAGAGGAGAAGGCTTTCATGGCCAAAGAAATTGAAGAAATTTGGAGAGCCATGAAACAGATGTTGTATGAAACTAACATGGTTCAGCCAGGAGAAGGATCAAGCACCGTAGAGGTGCAATACATGGGCCCAAAGGCCAAGTTGAAAAACTGGAAGGCTACTCCATTCCCCATCAGGCGGGAGTCCCAGTAGTTCAATTTTGCCATCTTTCCTGCACTATTAGTTATTTCAGGGTGTAACTCAAGTGTTTTTAATTTCTTGCCTTTTGAATTCTGAAGTAAACCCTCCTATGTTCAAATTCAATGAAATGAAATTAAAATTTCATCGTCTATTATTCTTTCTGATTTTTGTTTATATTTCTTATTTTTTCAGTCCTAATAATGCGGCCTTAAAAAACATGACACGCTTGCGGACTTCATGCTCTGATCTTAATACGCTGTCTAACCTCGAAATAATGAATCAAGAACCGGAATATGATGAAGAAGAGGCTTTAGGGAAATAATCGAGAATTGGAACAATTCGAGAATAAGCCTAAGCCGAACTTAAACGAAACTGAACCTGTTAACTTGGGTAATGCATAGGAGGTTCGAGAAACCATGATAAGCGTCCACACGAATGAAAGAACTAGGAACGCCTTGAATCAACTCCTATTTTAATTCAAAGACGTGTTTGCTTGGTCCTATGACGACATGCCCGGGCTAAGTGTGGAGTTGGTGGAACACAAATTGCTGACCACCTAGCATGCGCGTCACATCAACATCAATCGCATAACACGAAATTCAGGGTTTCATACTTCAGAACCAAGTTTAGAAATATTACTTACCTCAAGCTCTAAAAATCCCTACTCCGACAAGCCTTTGCCTCGCGAAACGGCCTCCAAACGCCTCGAATCTAGTCGCAAACAGTTCAATACAATCAACACGAGCTAAAGGAATCAATTCTATAAGAAAATACTAAGCTCTTAATCAAAAGTTAAAAAGTAAACTAAAAATCTGGACCTTGAGCCCACGTCTCGGAATCCGATAAAAGCCACAAAATCCAAACACCCATTCAACACGAGTCCACCCATACCAAAATTACTCAAATACGATACCAAAATATAGATCAAAACCTCAACATTCAGCCTAAGAACTTTCCTCCATTTTTCTCCAATTTTCCACCCCAAAATCACTAATATAATGATGAAATCAAAGACACAAACATGGAATTTTAACCAAAACTAAGTAAGAATCATTTACCCCAGTTACCCACTTGAAAATCCCTCCAAGAATTGCCTCACATCGAGCTCCCAAAATCAAATTGTGAAAATGAACTCAAACCCTCATTTTGAATTTTAACACTGCTGCCCAGTGATTACTCTTCGCGATCGCGGAACGCTTCCCGTGATCGCGAAGAACAAAACTAAGCTGCCCCTAAAAATAGCCTTCGCGAACGCAGCATCCTCCACGTAAACGAGGAACTCTACCTCTTCATACACATGTGACCGCGTCCACCCTCATGTGACTGTGAAGCACAAACACGTATGAACCAGGTGCCTCCTCTCCTCTTCGCAAACGCGACTATGCCTACGCGTTCGCGACTCAATGCTCGCCATCCTACGCGATCGCGTACTGTACTTGCAAACGCATAGAGAAAAATTCACCATTTCCCCAAACAAGCCTACATGATCACGGACCTGTCTATGCGATTGCGTATAAGGAAACCCGATAAGACACAAGAAATCTTCAGCCATAACACCAAGTCCAAAATTGATCCGTTAACCATGTAAAACGCACCATAGGCCCCCAGGACCTCAACCAAACATACCAAAAAGTCCCAAAATAGCATATGAACAACGCTAAAACCACGAATCATACCTTCAAACCTATTGAAACTAAGGAATTCCAACTTCTACAAACATTTCCGAAACCTATCAAATCACATCCGATTGACCTCAAATTTTGCACACCAGCACAAATAACACTACAGACCTACTCCAACTCCCAGAATCCTAATCTGAGCCCGGTAACCAGAAGGTCCACTCTCGGTCAAGCTTTCAAATTTCCAACTTTCACCATTTAAGCCTAATTCAACTACGAATCTCCAAATCACAATTCAGACACACTCCTAAGTCCAAAATCACCAAACGGAGCTAACGGAACCATAAAAACTACATTCCGGAGTAGTTTACACACAAGTCAACATCCGGCCAACCATTTCAACTTAAGCTTTCAACCTTGAGACTAAGTGTCTCAATTTTTTCCGCAAACCCCTCTGGACCCGAACCAACTACCCCGGAAAGTCACATAGCAACTATAAAGCATAAAATGAGAAATCAATTGGGGAACAGGGCTGCAACTCTCAAAAAGACCGGCTGGGTCGTTACAGAGCCAACCATTTCAACTTAAGCTTTCAACCTTGAGACTAAGGGTCTCAATTTTTTCCGCAAACCCCTCTGGACCCGAACCAACTACCCCGGAAAGTCACATAGCAACTATAAAGCATAAAATGAGAAATCAATTGGGGAACAGGGCTGCAACTCTCAAAAAGACCGGCTGGGTCGTTACAGAGCCAACCATTTCAACTTAAGCTTTCAACCTTGAGACTAAGGGTCTCAATTTTTTCCGCAAACCCCTCTGGACCCGAACCAACTACCCCGGAAAGTCACATAGCAACTATAAAGCATAAAATGAGAAATCAATTGGGGAACAGGGCTGCAACTCTCAAAAAGACCGGCTGGGTCGTTACAGAGCCAACCATTTCAACTTAAGCTTTCAACCTTGAGACTAAGGGTCTCAATTTTTTCCGCAAACCCCTCTGGACCCGAACCAACTACCCCGGAAAGTCACATAGCAACTATAAAGCATAAAATGAGAAATCAATTGGGGAACAGGGCTGCAACTCTCAAAAAGACCGGCTGGGTCGTTACAGAGCCAACCATTTCAACTTAAGCTTTCAACCTTGAGACTAAGGGTCTCAATTTTTTCCGCAAACCCCTCTGGACCCGAACCAACTACCCCGGAAAGTCACATAGCAACTATAAAGCATAAAATGAGAAATCAATTGGGGAACAGGGCTGCAACTCTCAAAAAGACCGGCTGGGTCGTTACAGAGCCAACCATTTCAACTTAAGCTTTCAACCTTGAGACTAAGGGTCTCAATTTTTTCCGCAAACCCCTCTGGACCCGAACCAACTACCCCGGAAAGTCACATAGCAACTATAAAGCATAAAATGAGAAATCAATTGGGGAACAGGGCTGCAACTCTCAAAAAGACCGGCTGGGTCGTTACAGAGCCAACCATTTCAACTTAAGCTTTCAACCTTGAGACTAAGTGTCTCAATTTATTCCGCAAACCGCTCTAGACCCGAACCAACTACCCCGACAAGTCACATAGCAACTATAAAGCATAAAATGAGAAATCAATTGGGGAACAGGGCTGCAACTCTCAAAAGCTGGGTCGTTACAGAGAGGGCCCAAAATTATATAAACCCTGTGAGCACATGGTTTTTGCCCGAAGAAAAATACTTCTACAAATTCAAAATAGGTTTTTCTAATTATTTTAGTTTTCTAGAATTTTTAGGAATTTTTTGTTTCTTACATTTAGTTGTATATTTTAACATTTTAAAATCATGAGAAAAATATCAAAAGTGTCTAAAATATTTTTGATGCATAGCTTTTTAGGTCTTAATTTCATTGTGGATTTAATTACATAATTTTATTGCATTATTAAACAAAAATCACAAAAAAAATTGGTCATTTTAACATTTTTAGCTTTGAGTCACAAATTAATAATTTTCTTTCATTAGTCTTAAGTTAATTAATTATTTTTATGTTAGGAATAGACAATTAATGTAATTTTACAAATTAGATTTGTTGTAGGGACTAGTTTAGGATTTCTAATTAGATTTATTAAGATAAAAATCAAGAAAGAAAAAAAAGGAAAGCTTGCTTATTCCGGATTGGGCCACAACCATTTTCAGTGGCCCACTTGCCCCAAAATTACCCAAAAACCGCCCAGCCCAATCCCTTTGACCCATCTATTGACCCGCGACCCGTTTGCAAAACCCGCCCTATCTCCATCTTCAGTCTGAGCCCTTCATTCTTTTAAATCTAACGGCCCTTATTCCTCCACTATTATATTTAAACCTAATTATAACACCCCCAAACCCTAAACCTAAATCCCAAGACCCCAAACGGCGCCACCCATCCTCCGTCTCTTTGCCGCAGCTCAACTCGCCCAAACTAGCTTGAAACTTAGGCGAGTTCACCACCAAACTCGTGCACGTGTGTCACGACCCAAATTCCCAACCCATGGAATCGTGATGGCTCCTAACATAATTTTTGCTAGGCAAGCCAATGTTAGAAATTTAAGTAACCATTTTCTCTTAAAATTTACCTATACATAATAGAACAATTTTTAAAGATAAACTGAATCTAATATTTCCCAATAAGTAACTCCATGAATAATAATAATAATTGAATAAATAAGCTGAACCTCGAACTAAATATATATAACCATAAGCCTACCTAGGGTCTGGTGTCACAATTCACGAACTACTAAGAATACTACAAATAATAGGCTGAAAGAAGTATATATGTCTGTTTCAAATGAAATAAAACAACAACTAAATAGTGTAGAGAAGACTCCAGGAGTCTGCAAATTCCCGCAGATCTACCTCGTGTCTCCGAACAATGGTGTCAGCTACTAAAATCTCCAAACTCAAGCCAGTACTCGGATCTGCACAGAAGAGTGCAGAGTGTAGTATCACTATAACCGAACTCATGTACTGAGTAAGTGCCGAGCCTAACCTCGACGAAGTAGTGACGAGGCTACGGCAGGGCATTAACAATATAACCTGTGAACAATACATAATAAAGCAAGAAGGAAATAATAATAATAATAATACTAAATAACCAGTAACTTACAATAGTAAATAAAACAACTCGGATAATTTTTTCATATCTCAGCTATAATCAACTTCTCAAAATTTCCAAGTTTCAATTAAAATCACAGTAAAAATCAGAGTATGAAAACCTTTTTAATTAAACTAGAGTTTTCCAAATCCTTATTTTTGAAAATCAGTAAAACATAAATATTCTCCCGTATCGCTCCTTGTTGCTGCCGCAACCCGCTCCCACCTGTCCACCTTTATTGCTCCTCCCTATTTATATATATATATATCACCCTTTTTTCTCCTATTGCAGTGTGCAACCCGATCCCACCTGTCCACCCTTATCACTCCTTGTTGCGGCGTGCAACCCGCTCCCACTAGACATATCATATCAGTTTATTTATAAAAATTTCACAATTCAGGCCAAGCCTTTCACAATATTTTTGTATCAACAATTGTAAACAGAAGCTATAAAACTCATAAACTTCATCAATTATCATTTCACAGCGAAACCAACCGGAAATTATATACATATCGTAACACTGACATCCAACTCAATCCTTATGTAACATAACAAAACCAAGAGTGTTAATACCAATTTTTCACTATATTATTTCTAAAATGCATATATCTTTCCAAAATAATGCATGAGTATCAATTAATATTTTTCCATAATTTCTACATTTTTTAAAACATTTTAAATTAATTTATCCCAGTATTTTTTATTATATATATAGACAATTAGTAATTGCATCACCATTGGTTTTATGACAATTTTAGTACTTAATTTTATCATTTATATTTACACTAAGCTTTAATTGTTTTACGAATAGTCGTATTTACATTTCAGGGTTATAATTGCAATTACTTTGCAGTAATAGCCCACGAGTGTATAAATTACCTTTTATCACGAGAAAATGAACTTTTGTACTTTTATAAGATTAGGTAATAAATTTAAATCAATTTTATGCATAAAAATCATTTTTTATCATTTATTAACTAGTTTTTACAAATTATTTTATCATTTAAGTGGGTATTTAATAAATAGCCTTTTATTTTCGGACCTAACCCCCTCAAACATTATCCCAAACCCCTTTAAAAGATAGCCCAAAACCCTTAGGACCAAACCTATACACCCGACCCAATCACCCGTTTAATCATGGCCATTGTTCATTTTGATCAACGGTCCACGATTAAACCTACCATAATTAATCCCCTAACACCCTAACCACATTCATTTCACTCAACCCTGCTGCCCCTGAATCCCTCCTCCTCTCCATTCTCTCTCAACCACCCCGAAAAACCTAGCCGTCGTCACCTGGAAAACTCCCCGTCGATGGGGTTTCTATGGATTTTCCGGCCCTTGCCGGCCTGTTACATCTTCTGGTTGTTCGACTTTATTGATTTATGAGAGAATCTCGAAGAGATTCAACCTGGTTCTGTTCGAAACCTTTCTCACACGCCTATCTATGGCCATATCTCGTTGTGAGTACTGTTTCTTGACTATTTTAGTTCAAATATATGGTTTTCGACCGATTTTTCTTTTACTTCTACTATTTTTGAAAACCCTAGTTTCACTAGTCTTTGAATCTGTTCAGATCTTTGGAGATCTGAGATGATTCGATTATTATTGGGTATTTTCTATTAATAATCTTTTGTTCTAGTTAATTGCTTCGATTTTATTCACTCTTTCTGAAATTAGGGTTCGTCCCAGACTTTCTTCAAAGGTTTTCCTAACTTCTCAGTTATTAATCTAAGTATTCTTCATTATCTTGAGTGATTCTCATGTATATTATTCAACCCTAGATGTTTCTGTTTGTCATATTCATTTCTTCAATTTTGTTCCGTTATTATGTTGATTTCTGTGAACCAGTCTTATTAACTAATTCTATTAAGGGACTCAAATGTTTTTCCCCGTTAAACTATTCTTTGGGGATTTTTTACTTAGCTAATTTTTATTTAGGGATTTGAATAATTATTTCCTATAAAATCAGTATTGTTTTAGATTTTCTTTTACTGATTCGAATGACTGTCTGTTATGCAACGACCTGGCCTGTCATTCCGAGAGTTTAGCCTTGTTTCCCCCATTTCTGCTTCATTATATGTGGTTCAGCTCCATTTATGTGTGTTGGGTCTGCTGGTTCGGGTTCGGAGTGGTCGCGGTGAGAAATGAGACACTTAGTCTCTTAACTTGGTTTAATAGTGGAAAAGTCAACCGGAAGTTGACTTATTGGTAAACAACCTCGGAATGTGGATTTTATTTTTGTTAGGTGATTTGGGACTTAGGAGTGTGTTCGGAATGAAGTTTTGATGTCCGGAGTAGAATTAGGCTTGAATTGGCGAAAGTTAGTTCTTGGCGATTTCCGGTCGGCAGTGGAAAATAGGCTATCGGGATCGGAATGGGATTCCGGAAGTTGGAGCAGGTTCATAATCTCATTTTGGATATGTGTGCAAAATTTGAGGTCAATCGGATGTGTTTTGGTTGGTTTCAGCGTCATTGGCGAAATTTAGAAGTTTCAAAGTTCATAGGCTTGAATTTGATGTAATTTTTGTGTTTTCGTGTTGTTTTTGGTGTTTCGAAGGCTCGACTAAGTTTGAATGATGTTGTGGGGTGTGTTGGTAGGATTGGTTGAGGTCCCGAGGGGCCTCAGATGTATTTCGGGTGGTTAACAGAGTGTGTTTGGCCTTAAAAAGACTGTTGTGGCTGCTGTATTTTCTTGGTCTGGTTTCCTTGTAATCGATCGCAATGGTGAGGTTGCGATCACATAGGTTTGTTGGTGAGGCAGCAAGAATTGTGTTATGCGATCGCAATGTACTGTCTACGATCGCATAGTGGGAGGAGGCAAAACAATGCGGTCGCATGAGGCGTATTGCGATCGCACAGTGTGGGTGCGTGTGGCAGTGAGGTGATGGAAGTGCTCTATGCGATCGCATAGAGATGGTCGCGATTGCATGGCAGTGAGTTGTCTTACGCGATCGCATAGGTGTTTCTACGATCGCATAGGGTTAGTTTGGTTGGGAAGCATTTTGTTCTTCGCGATCGCACAGTGTAAAAGTCTGGGCAGACAATTTAAGTTCTAATTTCGGGGTTTCTTGGGCATAACTCATTTTTCCATTTGAGAGCTCGGGGGAAGGAGATTTTGGACGATATTTTTAGTGGGATTCTTGTGGTAAGTGTTCTTCAATCATTTTTGGTTTAATTTGTTGAATTTGTCTTGATTTTCACCATGCAATTTGATGTAATTTTGTGTTTTCGTGTTGTTTTTGGTGTTTCGCAGGCTCGACTAAGTTTGAATGATGTTGTGGGGTGTGTTGGTAGGATTGGTTGAGGTCCCAGGGGGACTCGGGTGCGTTTCGGGTGGTTAACGGAGTGTGTTTGGCCTTAAAAGGACTGTTGTGGCTGCTGTATTTTCTTGGTCTGGTTTCCTTGTATGCGATTGCAATGGTGAGGCTACGATCGCATAGGTTTGTTGGTGAGGCAGAAAAAATTGTGTTATGCGATCACAATGTATGATCCGCGATAGCATACTGGGAGGAGGCAAAACAGTGTGGTCGCATGAGGCGTATTGTGATCGCAAAGTGTGGGAGCGTGTGGTAGTGAGGTGATGGAATTGCTCTATGTGATCGCATAGAGATGGTCGCGATCGCATTGTTGTGAGGAGTTGTCTTACGCGATCGCATAGGTGTTTCTGCGATCGCATAGGGTTAGTTTGGTTGGGCAGCATTTTGTTCTTTGCGATCGCGTGCCTTTTTCCGCGATCGCACAGTGTAAAAGTCTAGGCAGACAGTTTAAGTTCTAATTTTGGGGTTTCTTTGACATAACTCATTTTTCTATTTGAGAGCTCGGGGGAAGGAGATTTTGGACGATATTTTCAGTGGGATTCTTGTGGTAAGTATTGTTCAATCATTTTTGGTTTAATTTGTTGAATTTGTCTTGATTTTCACCATGCAATTTGAGGAATTAAGTAGAGAATTTGGGAAAAATGGGAGGAAAGATTTGGAAATTTTCTTTTGGTAATTTTAGTTGGCAATTGTGGTCCGATTTTGATGTTCTTGGTATGTACGGACTCGTGGGAGGATAAGGGTTCTTGTGATGTAATCTTTGGCCGAATTTCGAGATTTTTTTATAAATTGATAGTTTTCGATTGGGTTGTGTTACTTTAGCATATATTGATGATGTTAAACTGGTTTTGGTTAGATTTGGAGCAATCAGGAGCCAATTTGAGGGGCAAGAGCATCACAGATTAGTGTTGTGGGCCGGTGGAGATAAGTAATGACTATAAATCTTGTCCTGAGGGTATGAAACCCCGTACTTCATATTTCTCATTGCTTTTAGAATGGCGCACATGTCGGATGACGAGTATGTGGCGCGCACTGATGACTTGGTCCTCTCCGCGACAATTATTGAGTTGCGTATTTTACTCTAAATCATATGTTAAACTGTGTTCTAAATACTATTGCTATATTTGGGCTATAAGCCAAGTTTAGGGCCTCGTGTCGACTTGTTTAGAACCCTTGAGGGCTTTTTACTGCTATTTTCTCACTGTTTATTGATGATTTACACTCAGTCACATTGTGCTTACTGTTTTCGAAACTCAGCCTGGTTTACACTATTTTAAGATATAAAAAAAATGATGTTTTGGGGCGAGTGCCCCATTGTTACTGATACGCTCGAGGAGCTTTTGGGAGGTTCTGACTGAATGAGGCCGAGGGCCTGATTGTGAGGATATGATATGCCACGAGGTGGCTTGATATTAGCGCTTGGGCTAAAGGAGCCCCTCCAGAGTCTGTACACACCCCAAGTGAGCGCATGTACCAACTGAGTGGGAGGCATGAGTGACTGTGAGGTATGACCGAGGGGCTGATTATGAGTGACTGTGAGGTATGACCGAGGGGCTGATTATGAGTGACTGTGAGGTATACCCGAGGGGATGATTATGAGTGACTGTGAGGCATGCCCGAGGGGTAGTTTTCTGATACATGTTTTTGCCCGAGGGGATACCTATGATTTTACCACTTTCAGTCTGAATTTACTGAAATATGTTTTGCCCGAGGGGCCTTTATATGATTTTCAGAATTCTTACACTAAACTTCTTGAAAGTTATGTTGAAACTATTGGAAAATATATTTCCAACTGATTTTTACTGAAATCAGCTTTTAAGCTTGATGATTTAACGTATACATTGTTGGAAAGAAAGGCTGTGCTTATTGTGAATTGATGAATTGATTTTTATGTGTTTCTTGCTGTTCAGACCTTATTTATTTTCATTACTGCTGAGTTGGCATGCTCACATTACTCCCTGCACCTTGTGTGCAGATCCGGGTGTTTGGGCAGGGTGAGCTGTGTATCTGTTCCAGAGATTTCAAGGTTTGTGAGGTAGCTGCATGCATCCGAAGTCCCTTTCTCTCTCCTGCTTACTATTATAGAATTTATTTTCTTTTGAGTTGTATATTTTTATGTATACGTTCATGACCAGTGACTCCGGGATCTCGGGGGTTGTATTTAATATTCGGTACAACTTTAACTGTTTTAAAAATGTTTAAAATAAAACCTTACGGGTTATCAATTAGTAAAGATGTAAATGGAAGCTTATTGCGATTTGAGTGTAGTTTTTGGCTGGCCTAGTTCCACGATAGACGCCATCACGACTGGTTTAGATTTGGGGTTGTGACAAGTTAGTATCAGAGCACTAGGTTACATAAGACTCACCGGTCATGAGCAGGTTTAGTAGAGTCTTGCGGATCGGTATAGAGACGTCTGTACTTATCTTCGAGAGGCTGCAGAACCCTTAGGAAGATCTCATATTCTTGAATTCTTGTCGTGCGAACCCATTTATTTCAGCCAAGAGCGTAACTCTTGAATTCCTTCCATGTATTCGAACGCGCCCGAGAGCGCTTGGTATCAGCTGTGCATCGACGGCTTGTGACTTCCATGTATGAGATGTGATTTTGGCATGGTGGTAATGGGCCATTCTGGAGGACTTGAGGCCGGATTTATACTGTGGCTTGAGTGCTGAGGTTTCGATTGTGTGAACCATGCATTCGGTGACTTATATGTCCATTTGTGTTCTTATTGATGAGAATTGGTGACTAGATGGCTACGTGGTGAGTGTGATTAATCGTTGGCTGCGTTCAGGTTGTTGATTGTGACAAAAGGGTTGGCTAGAAATGTGGCAAGAACTATTGAATGTTTGATTTCTGTCTCGGTTTGGTATATGGATTCGAGCTGTGAGTGTATTGGAAGACCTCCCATGTTGTGTAGTTGTGGATTGAAGCGGATCTTTCGGTTGGGTTATGAGTTCCTGGTGATGTCTTTTGAGCTGATCAGTGCCCCAATTGCGTTCATGTATTTGATTAACGGTGTATTCCAGCTGTATTAGCACTCCATGTTATTGTATGCATTGATGGCGTCCTGGCATATTCGCGTAGCCAGGAGTAGCATACTCAGTATTTGAGGATGGCATTATAAGGATTCAGGGAGGAAAGGCTCTATGCAAATTTCTCCAAGTGTGAATTTTGGATCGGTTCAATAGCATTCTTGGGGCACGTGTTGTCCAGTAAGGGTATCCATGTGGTCAGACATGTGTGGGTAGAGCTTCCAGAAGCTCGAGATTTCTGTGTCCACCGCTCCAGTGTTAGTTCTTCCATCAGCTTCAGGTTTTTACCGTGTATTGTGATGCCTCGAGGGTAGGTGTTGTTTGTGTTTAGATGCAGAAGGGTGTAGCGATTGCGTGACAGTTATGGTCTTCAGAAGCGTATAGAGAGATATTATGTTTGAGGCTAGCGGGCAGGGGTATCTCCTGTGGATTGTCCTAGGGTGTGTGATCCCTATGTAGTTCTGTAATAAGTTCTCTTCTACCCGTAAATGATATATGTTGTAATTGGAGTTTAGATCGCTTGTGGAAGTTGGTATGCCTGTTACAATGGTGAATGCGAGATTTGCAGATGACTTGAGCTGTTAGACGGGTGGTGTTATTATGGGCATTGTGAGTTATTTTTTGTCTCGATCGTTGGTTTTGAGCCAAGTGGGGGAGTCTGTTAATAATAAGTTGGTTGCACGATTATGTGTGGTATTGGTTTCATTTCGAGGTATATTGGTGGATTAGTTATGACCTACAGATGTGGGGTCTGGGAATGACACGAGTAATGGAAATTTCTTCGATATAGTTTGTAATGTACTCTATTGGGTAATTAGGTTCTATTGAATGATTTAGTGGAAATTGTAAAAGGTGTAGTGTGTGAAGTGTATGAATTTGCTTGTGGCTTCAAGTGACTGGATTACTTTCCTAGTATGTTGGTGTGCAAAAAGGTCAAGTCGATTCTGCCTAATTGGTCAGTGTGATTGAGATTTACGTTGGAGGGTGTCAAGACTTGTGGCATTTCTACATCATCATGGATTCTACATATCAGTATCAGGAAGGTGAAGGTAATGGCTTTAGATTTGCAGGAAGTCTCTTCAGGGTAAGTATTTTGAATGTGGTACTTTTGGGGATATTTGAGAGAGTATTCGGCGGCTTATGAGCCTTAGACAGTACGGTTTTATGCTTGGGACTCGTGTGGCGAGTTTGGGTTGAGAACTGTGGTATTATGACAAGGAGAAGTATCAATTTGAAGGTGAGTCAACAGAAACTTGGGTAAATAGGACAACTTTGTAGTAGGTCGGATCGGCATGGTAAGGGATACAATTAGTTCTTTGGTGTTCATGAGGTAATGAGTTTTTACAGGTGTTTCTTAGCAATGCTCTTGGATTTTTGGTGGTTTGCATAGCTTGGTTGAGTTAGAATGAATTCATTCCTGACGGTTTGGTGTTGTGCAAATGGGATTCAGATAGTCCCTGATGGTTTCTACCACGGTTAGAGATGTGTATTTTCTACTGGCGTGAGGTGCTGGTGATGTATAGTGATTTTTCTTCTGGATGGGATCAAATGGAAGTTCTTGGCTAGTTGGGTACGTAGTTTCTTGTGGCTCGGAAGGGATCATGAAGTTCCCATATTTGTCCTAGGATGGCATGGCGTATGCGATATTTGGGTAGAGTTGAGATTTGCATATGTGAGGTCACTGTTCAGTTCTGGAAGGAAGGTCAACAAATTTCTTAGGCAGCATGGACAGTTTCAGATGACTTGGTAGATGATATCACTATGGGGTAGCTTGATGATGGTATACATTTTTGAAAGGTCATGTGTGGAGTTAAGGGTAATTCATTGGTATTGCGGCGCTCTCTTGTTGGATCGACTTTTGATATTCCCGGTTGCTTGGTAACACGGAAGAATCATAGTGGTATCCCTCGTGGAATGATTGATATTTGGGATGTGTCATGTATTCGAGCGGTGGAGTTGAGATCAGATATAGTAATCCGCGCGCTTCATGGACTTCCAGACTAAGAGTTCTCATAAACAGGTTATTTTGAGGTAGTGAACTGTGAAGATGCGGACAAATCTAGTTGGATGTTAGTATGAACCATGATTCGGTCATTGTGAAATTTTCGGTAAGTTATCTATCTATTGTAGGTGACCAGAATTAATTCAGGGTTATTGGTAGGCCCGTAGGAGTGTGTGATCTGCACCGGGTCAGAATTGCTGACTCCGAATTTCTATTGTTGAGGAATGTACCATCTGATTGTGATTGAGTTTATTCATGTTCTGGTGTGATCTACGAGTTACCCTCCGGTGTTCGGGGAGTGGTGATTATTGGTTATATACACATATGGTGCAGTTCTAATTGGGCTTTACAACTAGATTTGAGTAAGGTAAGTAATTGGGTGTTGCGGGATTGCGACGTGTTGGTTATGTACCTTCTGATTCGTGTGGCATGGTATCATCCGGTTTCCCTGTGGTTATGGCAATGCACTTTGAGTACTTGATGTCAAATTTCGAATGGTTATTGATTTTGGGCAAGGTGTCTTGAAATATTTCAAGTGGACCAACGTTTGGATGAGATCGAGCAGTATAGCGGAGTTATGTAGGGGTATGACCTTTGGTATTGGATTTGTGTGTTTTGATTTTTACGGTGTGTGCCAGGCTTTTAGCATGATGTTGTGAGGGTAATTGTTAATGGCAGGATAGTCCTCCTGTGTGAATCTTTTATATAATTTGATTACATTTGGATGTTGCTATTAGGTGCACGAGTTGCACAGGTTATGGCTTCGAATTGTATTGATATGCCATGTCAGGAGAGTGGTCGTGTTGGATGAGAAGAGGTCATTGGACCTAGAATGAATATTTTCAGAATTGTCTACAACATGGTTGGAAGGATAAATATCATGAGTCAGCTTAGAAATCTGCTATAATTCCTGTTTGGGAAGGGGGAGCTTCATGTCTGACTGATCGAACGAATGGTTGTTAGTTTCTACGTGTTTCTTTCATCATCGATAGTATATGGAAGTGTTAGAGCGATGCATTTCTTGATAAGAGGTTATGTACCGGTATTGGGTTGTTCTGAGCCGTTATTGTGGTTAAGAGTTATCGCTATGAGTGTTTGAGTCACGCGGTGTATTATGTGATTTCATCTGTGGTGCGTATATGGCTTGATTCAACATGTTCAGACTTGTTCAGTTTATAGTTATGGAATTTTGATCTTGTATGTTATTTCAGAAGTGGGAATTTGGTTCTAAGGCTTATGGGTCAGGATTGGATTTCGAAATTTCAACGGTGTTGTGCTATTTGACCTATATGGGATAGGGTGACGTGGGATCACCCCCGGGTATGTGCATGGTAAGCTACGTAGCAGTTTGATGGTGTTGGAGAACAACTCTTGGCCCGTTCGAGGACGAACGTATATTTTAGTGAGGGAGGATGTAACGACCGGCCGGTCGTTCCGAGAGTTTAGCCTCGTTTCCCCCATTTCTGCTTCATTATATGTGGTTTAGATCCATTTATGTGTTGTGGGTCTGTTGGTTCGGGCTCGGAGTGGTCATGGTGAGAAATGAGACACTTAGTCTCTTAACTTGGTTCAATAGTGGAAAAGTCAATCGGAAGTTGACTTATTGGTAAATGACCTCGGAATGCGGATTTTATGGTTCGGATAGCTTCGTTAGGTGATTTGGGACTTAGGAGTGTGTTCGGAATGAGGTTTTGATGTCCGGAGTAGACTTAGGCTTGAATTGGCGAAAGTTAGTTTTTGGCGATTTCCGGTCGGCAGTGGAAAATAGGCTATCGGGATCAGAATGGGATTCCGGAAGTTGGATCAGGTTCGTAATGTTATTTTGGATATGTGTGCAAAATTTGAGGTCAATTGGATGTGCTTTGGTTGGTTTCGGCGTCATTGGAGAAATTTAGAAGTTTCAAAGTTCATAGGCTTGAATTTGATGTAATTTTGGTGTTTTCGTGTTGTTTTTGGTGTTTCGAAGGCTCGACTAAGTTTGAATGATGTTGTGGGGTGTGTTTGTAGGATTGGTTGAGGTCCCGGGGGGCCTCAGATGTATTTCGGGTGGTTAACGGAGTGTGTTTGGCCTTAAAAGGACTGTTGTGGCTGCTGTTTTTTCTTGGTCTGGTTTCCTTATAATCGATCGCAATGGTGAGGCTGCGATCACATAGGTTTGTTGGTGAGGCAGCAAGAATTGTGTTATGCGATCGCAATGTATGGTCCGCGATCGCATAGTGGGAGGAGGAAAAACAATGCGGTCGCATGAGGCGTATTGCGATCGCACAGTGTGGGCGCGTGTGGCAGTGAGGTGATGGAAGTGCTCTATGCGATCGCATAGAGATGGTCGAGATCGCATTGCTGTGAGGAGTTGTCTTACGCGATCGCATAGGTGTTTCTGCGATCGCATATGGTTAGTTTGGTTGGGCAGCATTTTGTTCTTTGCGATCACGTGCCTTTTTTCGCGATCGCACAGTGTAAAAGACTGGGCAGACAGTTTAAGTTCTAATTCAGGGGTTCTTGGCCATAACTGATTTTGCCATTTGAGAGATCGGGGAAAGGAGATTTTGGACGATATTTTCAGTGGGATTCTTGTGGTAAGTGTTCTTCAATCATTTTTTGTTTAGTTTCATGAATTTGTCTTGATTTTCACCATGCAATTTGATGAATTAAGTAGAGAATTTGGGAAAAATGGGAGGAAAGATTTGGAAATTTCTTTTGGTAATTTTAGTGGGCAATTGTTATCCGATTTTGATGTTCTTGGTATGTACGGACTCATGGGATGATAAGGGTTCTTGTGATGTAATTTTTATCGTATTTCGAGACGTGGGCCTGGACCTCGGGTTTGGCTGAATTTCGAGATTTTTGTATAAATTGATAGTTTTCGATTGGGTTGTGTTCCTTTAGCATATATTGATGATGTTAAATTGGTTTTGGTTAGATTCGGAGCAATCAGAAGCCAATTTAAGGAGCAATAGCATCGCGGATTAGTGTTGTGGCCCCGTGAAGGTAAGTAATGGCTATAAATCTTGTCCTGAGGGTATGAGACCCTGGACTTCATATTTCTCACTGCTTTTAGAATGGCGCATATGCCAGATGAAGAGTATGTGGCGCACACTGACTTTTGGATTGGACTTGGTCCTTTCCGCGGCAACTATTGAGTTCCGTAGTTTACTCTGAATCATATGTTAAACTGTGTTCTAAAGATTATTGCTATATTTGGGCTATAAGCCATATTTGGGGCCTCGTGCTGACTTGTTTAGACCCCTTGGGGGAGTTTTACTGCTATTTCCTCACTGTTTATTGATGATTTACACTCAGTCACATTGTGCTTACTATTTTCGAAACTCAGCCTGGTTTACACTATTTTAAGATATAAAAAATGGTATTTTGGGTCGAGTACCCCATTTTTACCAATACGCCCGAGGGGCTTTTGAGAGGTTTTGATTGAGTGAGGCCGAGGGCCTAATTGTGAGGATTTGATACGCCACGAGGTGGCTTGATATTAGCTCTTGGGCTGAATGAGCCCCTCCGAAGTCTGTACACACGCCAAGTGAGCGCAGGTACCTACTGAGTACGAGTGCCGAGTGCCGAGTGTCGAGTGATTGGGAGGCATGAGTGACTGTGAGGTATGCCCGAGGGGCTGATTATGAGTGACTGTGAGGTATGCCCGAGGGGCTGATTATGAGTGACTGTGAGGTATCTCGAGAGGCTGATTATGAGTGACTGTGAGGTATGCCCGAGGGGCTGATTATGAGTGACTGTGACGCATGCCCGAGGGGTAGTTTTCTGATACATGTTTTTGGCTGAGGGGCTACTTATGATTTTACCACTTTCACTCTGAATTTACTGAAATATTGTTTTGCTCGAGGGGCCTTTTTATGATTTTCAACATTTTTACACTAAACTTCTTGAAAGTTATGTTGAAACTATTGGAAAATATATTTCCAAATGAGTTTTACTGGAATCGGCTTTTAAGCGTGATGATTTAACGTATACATTGTTGGAAAGAAAGGTTGTGCTTATTGTGAATTGATGAATTGATTTTTATTTGTTTCTTGCTGCTCAGACCTGATTTATTTTCATTACTACTGAGTTGGCGTACTCACATTACTCCCTGCACCTTGTGTGCAGATCTAGGTGTTAGGGAAGGGTGAGTTGTGTATCTGTTCCAGAGATTTCTCGGAGGTTTTCGAGGTAGGTGCATGCGTCCGCAATCCCTCTCTCTCTCCTGCTTACTATTATAGAATTTATTTTCTTTTGAGTTGTATATTTTTATGTAGACGCTCATGACCAGTGACTCCGGGATCTCGGGGGTTGTATTTAATATTCGGTACAACTTTAACTGTTTTAAAAATGTTTAAAGAAACCCTTATGGGTTATCAGTTAGTAAAGATGTAAATGGAAGCTTATTGCGATATGAGTGTAGTTTTTGGCTTGCCTAGTTCCACGATAGGTGCCATCACGACTGGTTTAGATTTGGGGTCGTGACATGTTAAAATTAGTACTTGCTGAGATTTTCACTTGGTCCATTATTTGTGACCTTAATTGATTATACTTGCCTTTATTAGTTATCAGTATGGTTTGGGATTTACATACTCCTCATATGGTTTGATTTCTTACCTTAATTGAGTCCCAGTTCTGACAGTTAACTAACTCTCCCCAATTAAAGGGGTCATTTCCGGATTTCTCAATTGGAATTGATTCCCTAATTGGTTGATTGGTCTTAATTGATTGAACTGTGATTCTCTTTACCTTATTTATTTTACTCCCTAAGTGCTATATATACACTCGCATTCTGCTTCTTAAAGGGAGGGACAATAGTTCAAACACACACATACAAAAACTTTCTCTCATCTCTCTTTCTGCTACTTGTATTCACTGCTTGTTTAGCCGGCTAAAAGCCAAGGCTAGACTGTTAAATCCTGCCTACTTCACCTTCTGTCTTTGCTTCTTTAACTCGTATGTTCCTGTTTCTAATGCCTTTCATTCTACAATGAAGTTTAAATCTATATGATTCTCTATGGCTCTTCTCATGTTAATTTCCATGTCTTTTCTGCATTAGACTAATCACTTATGTAAATAATGTTATATTCTTTCTTGTTTATTGTTTGATCATTACGTTTAAGTTCACCCTTTCTTTTTCATTGCTTTAATCAACATGTTTACTTTAGTTTAAGTACTCCCATCTTTCCTGTTTATGTAACGACCCGACCAGTCGTTTTGAGCTCTAGTGCGTCGTTCAGCGGTTTGAAGTCATGAGCAACTCCGTTTCAGGTGATAGGACTTGTAGGTGTGGTCGGAATTTAATTTGGGGAAGTTCGAAGTCAAATTGGAAGGAAAATTCTCATTTTAGAAGCGTTAAGTTGGAAAAATTGACTAAGATTAGAATTCTGAGTAAATGACCTCCGAATCAGGATTTGAAGGTTCTTATGATATTTTAGGACTTGGGCATATGTCCGTATCGGTCTTTGGATAATCCGGGAGCGTTTCAGTATATATTGTGAAAGTCAGCAATTTTGAAGAAATTTCCTAAGTTTGGCTTGAAGCGCATTGCAGTGATATTGATGTCCGTTTGGGATTCCGAGCCTGAGAATAGCTTGGTATGGTGATTCTGGAGTTGGGAGCGAGATAGGAAGTGAATTCGGATCTCCGTAGGTTATTTTTAAGTCATTTGGCTAAAGATAGAAATTTGAAGGTTTTTGAGAAATTCGATCGGAAGTGGAAATTTTGATATCGGGGTCGGAATGAGATTTCGGAAGTTGGAGCAGATCCGTAATGTCGAATATGACTTGGTGTGCAAAATTCGGGGTCAATCGGACGTGATTTGATAGGTTGTATCCCTTGCATTTTAGTTTCCATAAAGTTAAACTATTCATGATTTAGATATTTTATTAGAAAGTTATGATCGATTGAATATGGCTGGTGGAGCAGTTTCGACAGAATTTTCTGATGCATGGAGCCGACTTTAAAAGCTCATATCTCGGAATATATAAAGAGTTAGATGGTGTACAACCTATCAAATTAAAGATCTTCGAGTTTATTTTCTAAATCTTCAAACCGTTTGTCATTTGGATATTTATACAAAGAGCTATCGGCGTTTAATAGAAGGTGTACAACAAGAGAAAATTGTAATTGAATGTACAATCTACACAGCGCAAGGTACAACTCGATGAAGCCTGGGCAGATTGTTTTAAACACAAGTTTTGGCCCATTTCTTTCATTTGGTTTGGAAGATTTTGGAGAGCTCAATGAGGGATTTTCACCAAGCAACACTAGGTAAGTGATTTTTTCCTATTTTTGAGTTAAATATGTGATCTTACAAGGATTTAGACATGGAAAATTAGTATAAATTTGGGATTTTTGGGGAAGACCTAGAATTTGAAATTTTGGACTTTTACCATGAATTTGAGCATGAAAATTAGAGTAAATTGTATAATTGAGTTAGTAAAGCTATGTGTAGAATTTATCTTCGAGAAATTTCAGAATCTGGGCACGTGGGCCAGAGGGCATTTTGGTCAACTTTTAGAGCGGAGTTGGGAACTTATATAATTTGAATTGTTACAAGTATTAGAGTAAATTTTTATTTTTTTCCCGTTATTTGAATAGTTTTGGGGCGTTGTGCATCAATTGGAGTCGTCGGAAGGGCTTGGAAGCCGGTTATGGAATTTCAGAGTAAGGTAAGTCTCCTTTATAACTTTGTGAGGGGGAATTGTCCCCATAGATGAACTAATTAAATATATGTGCTATTATTTGTGGGGTCTACATACGCACGAGGTGACAAGAGTCTGTGCGTAGCTACTATTATGCTTGTCCGGGTAGTTTAGGACCCAAAATCATGTTTTATTTGTTATAATTGTTACCTTATTGAAGAAATTTAAAATGATTAGATTATTATCAAATTTGATAAATGAATTTTTGGAAAAGACTTAAATGCTACATTTGTAATTATTAAAGAGAACTTTATCTTTTATTGGTAATTGCTTTTCCCGATATAGTCGGGGTGGATTGTTTGGATGTGTATGCGTATGTGTGACCGCTTCACAATTTACATTCCGCGAGCGGAGTGTTATTTCCCCCACTCTCATGGGAGAGGTTCGTACGCCACAGTGAGATTGAAAGATACATTATGGTTAAAGTAATTTATGAAGAATATTGTGTGTGCATGTGTCCGCTTTGCAATTTACATTACGCGAGCGGAGTGTTGTTTTCCCCACTCTCATGGGAGCAGTCCGTACGCCACAGCAATATTTAAAGATGTAATTATGGTTCAGGCCGTTCAACACTCGGGCGTGCACATATATGATTATTATGATGGCTCAGGCCGGTTGTCCTATTCCGTATGTGCATGTTAAATTGTTAATGATTTCATGGATATTGAAGTGACAAGATATTTGGGGGAAAATAAAGTAGTAATTGTTTATTTACTTCCAGTATTTATTTGAATTACAGTTATCGTTAATGTTTACTGTTTTTATCATCCTCGTATGCCTATTACTGATATCATATCTTGTTAAATTATTTTGTTTGACCTTAGTGAGTGTCAAGTCGATCTCTCGTCACTACCTCTTCGAGGTTAGGCGGGATACTTACTGAGTACACGTTGTTTTCGTACTCATGCTACACTTGTTGTGCATTTTGTTGCACATGTACCTTCATGGCAAAGTGGCTGACTTGGAGACTTAGACGAGCTGCATCATCCGGAGATGACCCGCAGTCGGCAGAGTCTTCCTCTATGTATTGTATTTTCGTTTATATTCCTTGTCCAATTTGTATTTCGGACAAGTTTTGTAGTACTTGTAAAATTCTTAGAAATGGCTTATGTACTTGTGTCACCGGGTTCTGGGATGTGTTTGGGATGTATTTTATCAAAAAGGAATATTGGACTGTTATTTCTACTTAATGGATTTTATTTAGATGTTACGTGTTAAATGAAAGGTAAAGATTTCAAAAATGCTAAAACAGGAAATTTAACTTAACCATTTAATGATTGGCTTGCCTGACAGTGGTGTCCGGCGCCATCACGACCTTATGGATTTTGGGTCGTGACAACATGGTATCAGAGCACTAGGTTCCCTTAGGTTTCACGAGTTATGAGCAGTTCTATTAGAGTCTTGCGGATCGGTACACAGACATCTGCACTTATCTTCGAGAGGCTACAGGGCTGTTAGGGTTACTTCCCTTCTTGATTCCTCATCCTGCGATTTGATTCCTTTAAGTCTTATGCCTATGTTTCTTCCTACTCAATCTTACGCGTCGTGAAGCGCTTGCTATGAATCGTGGATTTGAGGGATTTAAATGGTGCTACAGATATGGTGCGAGATGTTTTCCATGTGTAGTGGGTTGGGAATGTATGTTTTCCATGTGTAATGGGTTGGGGATGTTGTTGTTGCCCTGTGAAGAATATTATGTTGTTTCAACCAGTAGCTGTGATTCTGAGAACTTTGAGGTTATGCTCAGGTTGTTAAGGTGCGTACAGTTGGTTATCATGCGGTGTTGATATGATGGTAGAATGCTTGCCCGTAGGTTGGGGGTGATGAATGGCTTGAAGGGAGGTCTTCTCCGAGTGTGATTTCGAGATTTCAGTATTTTAGTTCCGGCAGAGGAAAGGCATTTGGATTATAAATAGTCAGGTTTTGGATTGATAAAGTAGTAAGACTTGGTGTTTTCAAGTAAGGTGGAGTATTCACCTGTGATGTGTTAAGTCGTCAGTGCCATGGTTTCTTTGGTTGCATGGGGTCAGAGCATTGTGAAGAAGTATTGAAGAAGCGGTTGTCAGAGACCGTGAGGTACGGTGGTTCAGTACTTGATGAGTATTGATAGTGAAGGAATCTTGAGAAAAATGATCTTCAGAGAGTTTGAAGTCGTGGTGACCTTCTGGTTTAAGAGCTACAGAGAATGATATTGAATTGGGAAGCATACGATAAAGGAATTCAGGTGGTGCTTAAAGGAATCAGGTTAACCAAAGTGGGAGAGCGGTAGCATAGTGGTGAAATAGAGGATGTTGTAGCGCATTTAGTAGATGTCCATAGAAGCGAACAGACTGGTAAAGTTGGTGAATGAGAATAAGCTTAGGATGGAGTATTGATGTCGTAGAGATGGTGCAATACAACGTCGTTGGAAGGTTTCAGTTGGTGATTTACACAGGTGGGTTGTCTTCTGTGACTTGTTTCCTCGTGGAAGATCGTGGGAGCGTGACCACGGGAAGATGGTATAAGTGTGACAGGTAGTCACCTGATTGATTGAAGATTTAGACCAAGTATAAGGGGGTGCAATATTGCTTATTTGAGAATTTATGCCTGGAAGGCATTCAGTTCAGTTGGTTGTGGATTGTGGGTGTTCGTCCCAGCTATGATGGTTGTTCTTGCGTGTTATGATAGGAAGTGGGTTACTATGGACCCAGGTAAAGCTATCAGCCTAGTTCAGTGCAAGCAGAATCGACTTGGAGTGTGTGAATGGATTAAAACAAGATTATGGGCTTCATGTGAGTCAGATATATTCATTTCAGTATAGTGCTTCTCAGGGAGGGGTGTTGGAATATCAAATGTTGTTCCGTATTCGTCAGATTCATGTGTTATTATGATCGTGCCGTATGAGTTGTGAAACGGCTTGATAATTGCTTATGTGTTGAGACTCCACGTAGTGATGAGGTTATGTGAGCAGGATGGCTCTTGAGATTCAGATTATATATCACACTTCAGTTGTGCTTAAGTTTAGTAGCATATGGCTTTATCAGTCTCCCCAAAATGCTATTATGGACTTAGCGTGCTTGTGATCGATATTCAGTATATTGTGATAGTGAGCAATTCAGCTCCGTGTATATCTCCATATGTGAATTTTATGATGGGATCGGGTGGCACACCGCCACGGGTGTGTTATTTGGATCGGGTTGCATGCCGCAACAGTGTGATGTTGAGAGAGGTTCCTATATTTATTTTTTTTCTTGTGTTTTGCTTCCTATTTCCTAAGGAAATCCATGTTAGTTGCGTGAGTTGAGTAGTCCCTTCCTGAGTCATTTTCTTAGGTATCATGTTTGAATTGTGGCCTATTGGCGCATTGTGGCATCGTGTGAGACTGTTGGTCATGTCTGGGGTGATTGGTTGTTTGAACAGTTCATACTGGGTGAGACGAGATTATTGGATCATGGATCAAGTACGATAATATTATGTGAAATACATTAAAGGACAGTTACCCTTATTGGTTCGTAATAAGATGATGGTCCTAGTCAAGAGGAAGGATTCAATTTTTGCTTAACTCTGCAATTGGTTAGAATTTCTACACATCTCCTCCGTTATGGTGGTATCGCCTGTCACACCTTTTTTATGTCCCACAACCCTATTATGAGGTTGAGTTAGAAGAGTTTTTCCAATCGAAGTGACGTTTTGAAAAGGGATTATTTATTATTTAGAGTCGCCACTTGGAATTTAGTTTTGGTGTTCCAAGCCACCTTTTATCTTGAATCCCTTAACAAAGGATGGTTTGACTCTTAATTTATGGTCTACGAAAACAGAAGACTGAGTAAGGAATTCTGTTGACCGAGGGGAAGGTGTAAGGCACCCCTCGAGTCCCGCGGTTCTAGCACGGTCGCTTTATTGACTCATGTAAGGCTTAAATCAATTTTTAGCTATTCTTGTATTTTATTGATCATGGCTTATTTATTACCGCTTAATTAATTATTATATTTTTATTAGTTGTGTTTACCAAGATGCAGAACGCACACAACGTACTTCTTTGAGATTAAATATTAAACCAAGGTACGGAATATACACATGGTTATAACATAATTACTTTTAAATCTAAAGGCATCGAGACGCGGAATGCGCACATGATCCTTTTATTATTTAAGCATATCAACCCAAGGTTCGGGTATGAACACATGGGCTAATATTTAAAGTACGTCTAAAATTTTCTAACGTATTTAAAGTATTCCATTTATTTTGTCTCTTTCATATTCGATACATATATTTGCATATTTTATTAATATTTTACTTATCGCAACGAGTCCTCAATTAGTTCGTTATTCATCTTGCTACCTAAAAAAAATTTACCACTCTTCTTGTTTTGTTGTTATCAAAATATTGAAAACATTAAAATGACATTATTTAACAAATTATGACTAAAATAAAAAAGGGTTTAATAAAAAACTATTTTAAATGAAATTCTTGGACAAACAGTACAAAGAAAAATAATCATTCTTGTATAACACTCACATTAGTATATATGCACGTGAAACTAAAAAAAAAAAAAAATTGGAAACATAGTATTCAACTGACTTTTGAATCATCCCGCACATTCTTATTTAATCAAACTAAAAATTAATA
>MDKJ01315816.1:0-17763 GCA_005239525.1 Nicotiana knightiana | reverse complement strand
CACAACAAATCTTACCGTATCTTTCATGACGAGTTCTCCATCACCTCCATGGGTTGGATTCATCGTAGGGTTTTCGTGTTCATCGTCTGCTTTTTGGGTATGGTAGTCTTTCCAAGCAAAATGGATAGGATTCACACCAGACTTGCCATGGTAACTGATAACTAGGAATTTTTACCTACTATTTACTCTCGTTTTCTTAGGTTTTGGGGAAAAATTGCACTAAGGTACTCCCAAAAACTAATGCAAGGTTCTTAAATTACAGGTTTTGAGTAAAATTGAGGAGAATGGATAAAGATAACTCAAATAGGAGCCAAACTTGCACAACCCAGGAACCCAGCAAAAGTGCTGAGAGCGGTATTACTTCGCTGCAGGGGAAGACATTCCGTTGTAGCAGAATTCTGTCAGCGGCCGCAGATTGAAGTTCAGAGAGGTGTGTTTTGGAGCTTTTGGAACCGCTGACAGCGCCAAAATTATGCTGCAGCGCTTTCCTGTCCGCTGGAGCGCTCAATAATTTACTGGTAGTGGAATACTAGGTTCAGAGAGCTGTTAAAAATGATCCTCCACAAGAGCGCGATCAACGCTAAAATTCCGCTGCCGCACTTTCAAGATCCGCTGAGGCGCTCAATATTCCGGTTGGAGCGGAACCAAGTTTCAGAGAACTGCCAAGTCAAGAACCGCGGTCCGCGATTATAATTCTGCAGCCACGGAATCCTTTCCGAGGCGTTCAGTATTCCGCTGACACCGGAATCTCCGTAGGGGCAATTTTGTCTAGTATTTTCAGCTGTGTATAAATACTTCTTTTTCTCATTTTTAGGTTATCAGATATTGTAAGGAGCTCATGAATAGTATATTTTTACCTTTTTGAGTAATTTTAGCATAGATTCTACTCTTAATCTTAGATTTTATCTTTGTAGTCAACATCTATGGCTTTAATTTCATCTTCTATTTTGATTTCTTCCATGAAAATAAGTAGCTAGACCCATAAGCTAGGGTTGTGACCCAACCCTAGTGTTGGTATCTAACGGGTCTTCAATTTTAGGGTCTACTTGTGATTGGGTCTGTGATATTTTGTCTATTTCATGCTTAATTCATTGAATTAGTGGTTGCAAACACCGATTCATGCCTTTTTGACTAGGGTTACTCTTGAGAAAGATGACCCAACCTATAACAAGGAATTGGGGTGAATTCAAGAGATTGATAGCCCCAATTAAAGAGTAGAAACTAGAGATAATAATACCCGACTTGAGCCATTTCATTTGCTTTGTTGTAACACCCAATTAGGCTTGAGGAAGCCAATTCAGGCAAAGTCACCCAAACTACCGAGAGGTATTGAGTGAGTAATTTAGTGTGAGGTTATATCACGAGCCCATGACCCACAAGTTTATCCGAGATTTTAGATCCCGTTAGATATTCGCCTAGGGGCAAGTTGCATCCCTAGTTCCCTTAAATACTTGATAAAATCCCACAAAAATATTGTAGCTAGCTTGATAGTAGTAATATTTAACATTAAACTTAGTATAGAATCAAAACAACCCATGTATAGAAGAGTAATTGAGAACAATACACATTTCTAAATCGGATAAAAACTCGACTCCAACTATATAACTCCCTATGGATTTCGATCCCGATCCCATTGGGTAAAAGCTACATCGACCTAGCCTTGCCATTATGTAGTGGTATAGGTGGGCTTCAATCACTTTTTGACGCTTGCCGGGGAGTTAAAACGGTGTTGGCTATCTATTCGATTAGTTGTGTAGATTGTTTTTCTTTCCTTCTATTTTATTAATTTGTGTGTTTCAATCTCTACAGGTACACATGGATGATCCTCTGGGCCTGGGCAATGTTGTACCTGGGAGGAGGTAGATGATAACGGGGAAGATGAGGTGCATCTAGTACCTCAAGCTCAAAGACGAGGCCGCTAGGCCAATGCCAATGATAATATTCCAGACCCTCCCCCGCCTCCTCCAAGAGTAGCTCCTCGGGTGCTTCCGAATGAGGATATGCCAGTGCAATTGTCCCACCCAGAATCCGAGCGGGACATTTTCAAATCACTAATGTCATGTTGACACTTCTGGAGCAGCGAGGTTATTTCACGGGTGCTCCCCATCAGAATGCCTACAAACACTTAAAAGGATTTGTGGATACCTATTGGGGGAGAAAGCAAACCAATGTATCGGAGGATGCCTTGAGGCTCAGATTATTTCCTTTCTCTCTCCGACGGAAAGCACTGCATTGGCTTGAATGACTCCCCAATCATTCTATCTCTACATGGGATGAGTTGGAGGATAAGTTCATTGCCATGTTTTTCTCTCCCGGACACATGGAAACTTTGAGAGATGAGATATTGGCATTCAAGAAGAAACCAAATGAGCCCCTTCACGAGATTTGGGAGCGCTACAGAACAATGTTCAAAGAATGCCCCAATAATGACATGACCAAGGCTATGATACAACAAACATTCTACCGGGGCATTAACACGACCAATCAGTGTGTGGTCAACCAATTAGCTGCGAGTAATTTCATGAATCTATCTTATAATGAAGCCTGTGATATTCTGGATGAAATGGCTGACACTTCGTCAACATGTCAAAGTCGGGCTAATGTGCCCCAAGGCAAGTGTGATAAATCTTCATAAAGAACTTCAAGACCATGGACAGGCCATTGCTGAGCTAACAACTACCATGAAGCAACTTGCTAAGGCGCAACTTCAACAAATCCAAGGGCCAAAGCAAGTGCATGCAATGGAAGGGGTCAATATTTTGGTCAACAAGCGAAGACAACATGCCAATCAAATGCAAAGCAACAATGATCAAAGTGAGCAAGGTGTGAGTGGATACAACAATGGTAATTTCTACGATAAACAAAATGAGGATGTGATGTATGCAAACAATTTCCAAGGGCAAAGGAACAATTATTCTAACCAACAATGGAGATCTCAAGGGAACAACCAAAATTGGAACAATCAAGGGCAAGGAAATTGGAAACAATAACAACTCTAGCAACTGGGGGAAAAACAATCAACAATGGGGAGACAACAACAACAATTGGAATGGGAACAACAATAGCAATTGTGGTGGAAACGGTAATCGGGGGTCGGGCTTTCAAAGGCCCCCGATGTACCAACAACCTAATAATTCACCGCTATCAATCCCAAGGTCAAAGTTCATAAAGCAATGATATGGGCCGGATCGAGCATACATTTAAACAGATGATGGAGCGGAATGCGGATTCGGATGCTCAAATTGCCTCCCACACTACCTCCATCCGCAATCTTGAGGTCCAAATGGGACAAATATCCCAATCTTTAAACAATCTCCCTAAGGGGGAACTACCTAGTGATACGGTGGTAATCCCAAAGGGTAGGAACAACAACAACAACACCGGACATGCAATGGCGGTGACCACAAAGAGTGGTCGAGGTGGTGAGGCTAGTTCTTCCAAGCAAAAGAGGGTTGTTAGTGATGATGATGATATGAAAAAAGATGAGGTTCCTATTGAGGTTGAACAAGTTATTGAAGAGCCGATTAATTATGAAGTGAGGATTGACATCAATGACAATGAGGAGGAATCATAAAATGACGTGTACCCGTTAGGGAACACGTAATTGACATACCGGAGCCGGTTGTGACAAAAGCCAAGGCTCAATTGCCTAGGCCTCCTCCTACCTATCCTCGAAGATTGGCTAAGCAGAAGAATGAGAATCAGTTCAAAAAGTTCATAGAAATGATGAAGAGTTTGTCTATCAACGTGCCATTAGTTGAGGCTCTTGAACAAATGCCCGGGTACGCCAAGTTTATGAAAGACTTGGTGACAAATAAGATATCAATGGAGTGCGAAAAAATCAATATGACCCACCAAGTGAGTGCAATTGTGCACTCAATGGCACCCAAACTAGAGGATCCCAGAGCATTCACTATTCCTTGCACTATTGGTAGTGCCGACTTTGCAAAGGCATTATGTGACTTGGGTGCTAGTATCAATTTGATGCCTTAATTCTGTCTTTAAAACCTTGGGAATTGGCCAACCGAGAGCAACTTCGATGCGGCTTCAAATGGCGGATAGAACTATGAAGCGACCCTTGGGTATCATTGATGATGTTTTTGTGCGGGTTGACAAATTCATTTTGCCAGTGGATTTTGTGATATTGGACTGTGAGGTTGACTATGAGGTGCCAATTATCTTGGTAAGACCTTTCCTAGCAACGGGGAAGTCCTTGGTAGATGTGGAGGCCGGTGAGCTCACCTTCCGGGTGGGCGATGAAAAGGTCATTTTCCACGTATGCAAATCAATGCGGCAACCAAATAGTACGGAGGTGTGATCTTTTGTGGAAACTAGTTGCCGAGGTGATAATTGATGACACACGCTCAATGATCAACGTGGAGGATCCCATGGAAGCGGCCTTATTGAATCATGAGGATGTTTGACGGATGTCTTGGTGAAGTGTACTAATGCATTGCAAGGAATGGGTTCTTATTCTTATGGATCCCGCAAGCTATCTTTGGATTTGGAAAATAAGAAGACTCCACCGACAAAGCCCTCAATCGAGGAGCCACCAACCTTGGAGTTGAAGCCTCTTCCACCACACCTCAGTTATGAATTCTTGGGAGGTTCTTGTACTTTACTTATTATACTTTCTTCTTGCTTAACCCAAGTGCAGGTAGACTCAACCCTCGAAGTGCTCCAAAGTAGAAAGAAAGAAATTGGATGAACTCTAGCAGATATTGGGGGCATAAGCCCCGCCTTTTGTATGCACAAAATCATTCTTGAAGATGATGCAAAACCTTCCGCAGAATATCAACGGAGGTTGAACGAGGCATTGCAAGAGGTGGTCAAAAAGAAGATAATCAAGAGGCTCGATGCTGGAGTTATTTATCCAATCTCTGACAGTGCTTGGACTTCACTAGTATAATGTGTTTCGAAAAAGGGTGGCATGACAGTGGTGCAGAATGAAAAGAATGAGTTGATTCCCACTCGGACCTTGACTGGCTGGAGGGTTAGTATGGATTACAGGAAACTGAACAAGGTGACCTGAAAGGATCACTTTCCTTTGCCATTTTGAACCAGATGCTTGATAGACTTGCTGGGTGGGCCTTCTATTGTTTCTTGGATGGGTATTCAGGCTACAATCAGATACTTATAGCCCTAGAAGATCAGGAGAAAACAACCTTCACCTGCCCGTACGGGATGCTTGCTTTTTCAAGTATGCCATTCGGTTTGTGCAATGCACCCACTTCATTCCAGCAGTGCATGATGGCAATTTTCATGGATATGGTGGAGGAATTCTTGGAGCAGAATGTTGATAAAGTTCTCGCCCGGTGTGAAGAAACCAACCTTGTCTTGAATTGGGAGAAATGCCATTTCATGGTCGAGGAGGGAATTGTCCTCGGCCATAAAATCTCAAAAGATGGCATTGAAGTGGAGAAAACTAAGATCGAAGTTATCTCCAAGTTTCTTCCTCGACTTCCGCCAAGGGAGTCCGAAGTTTCCTTGGGCATATGGGATTTTACCAGGGATTCACAACAGATTTTTCCAAAGTGGTAAATCCCCTATGCAAGTTATTGGAGAAGGACGCCAAGTTTGAGTTCAATGAGGAATGTATGAAATCCTTTGAGTTGTTGAAGTACAAGTTAACTAACACTCCAATAATCACCGCACCAAATTGGAGCTCTCCCTTTGAGCTCATGTGTGACTCAAGTGACGTGGCGGTAGGAGCGGTTGGGCCAACGGGTGAACAAAATTTTTCATCCCGTATATTATGCTAGCAAAACCATGAACGATGCCCAAGTTAACTATACCGTCACATAAAAGGAACTGTTGGCTATTGTATTTGCAATGGAAAAATTTAGGCCCTACCTCATGGGCGCCAAGGTGATTGTTCACACCGATCACGCGGCGCTCCGGTACTTGATGACGAAGAAGGATTCCAAAGCTAGGCTTGTGAGGTGGGTCTTATTGCTCCAATAATTTGATCTTGAAATTGTTGAGGGCAGCGAAAATCAAGTTGCCGATCATTTTTCCCGGTTAGAGGAGCAAGGAAGGCCATAATATGGTCTTGAGATCAATGATGCCTTTCCGGATGAGCAACTCCTTTCGGTCTCCATGCATGACATGCCTTAGTTTGCGGACATTGCCAACTTTCTTGTTACCAGTGTTGTCCCGTATGAGCTCTCTTCTAACCAAAGGAAGAAGCTTAGACGGGACAACTTGGATTACTATTGGGATGAGCCGTACTTGTTTAAAATTTGCAGTGATGGAGTTATTCACCGATGTTTCCCCAAGCAAGAACAAATGACTATTCTTGATTCTTGCCATTCCTCGCCCTACGGTGGTCATCACGGTGGGGCAAGGACAACTTATAAAATTTTGAGTTGTGGGTTTTGTTGGCCAACTTTGTAAAAAGATACAATCGAATTGGTGAAGAGGTGTGATGAGTTTCAAAGAGCGGGTGGCATATCAAAGAAGGATGAAATGCCCCTCACAACGATCCTTGAAGTTGATATATTTGATGTGTGGGGCATAGACTTCATGGGCCCTTTCATTAATTCGTGTGGTAATACCTACATTCTTGTGGCAGCGTATTATGTCTCCAAATGGGTCGAGGCCGTGTATTTTCCCAACAATGAAGCCCAGAGTGTAGTTGGTTTTCTCAAGAATAACATATTCACACGATTTGGGACACCTCGGGCAATCATAAGTGACGGGGATCTCATTTTTCTAATAGGGCTTTTGATATGTTGCTTGCCAAGTATGGGGTAAATCACAAAGTTTCCACTCATTACCATCCTCAAGCTAGTGGGCAAGTTGTAGTCTCAAATCGGGAAATCAAGAACATCTTGTCCAAAACCGTGAATGCCAATAGGACCGATTGGTCAAGAAAGCTTGATGACGCACTATGGGCATATAGGACTGCATTCAAGACACTGATCGGTATGTCCCTGTACCGGTTGGTGTATGGTAAAGCATGCCACTTGCCGGTTGAGCTGGAGCACAAAGCGTTATGGGCCTTGAAGAAGTTGAGTTTGGATTGGGACACTATTGCAAATCTTCGTGTTGATCATCTCAATGAGCTTGACGAGTTTAGATTTCATGCCTATGCAAGCTCTTCTTTGTATAAGGAGAAAATGAAGTATTTGCATGACAAGTATGCCAAGAACCGGGAATTCAAAGTGGACGATTTGGTATTACTCTTCAACTCACGGCTTCGTCTCTTTCCGGGCAAGCTCAAATCAAAGTGGAGTGGTCCATTCGAGGTGGTGTTGGTCACACCTTTTGGTGCCCTTGATCTAAAAAACAAAAATGGTGAAATTTTTCATGTGAATGGGAATCGGTCAAGCACCACTTGGGGAAATTTGAGGATACGTGGCTTTGTTGAAATTCACTTGATCATGGTAACCTGCATCGTGCCGCGATGTTAAGTCAAGCGCTTCTTGGGAGGCAACCTAAGTGTTTTTCTTTCTTTCTTTCTTTTTGTTTCTTCTTCTTAGATTAGATTTTCTTGAACTAACTTGTTTGTGAGATTGGTGTAGGACATGATTGATGAAGTGCAGGAACACATTCTGGGAAATGGGCTAAGACTGTGCAAAACCGCTGTCGCGTTCAAAAATCCGCGGTCAGCGGTTTCAATTGCGTTGGGGCGGTTTAAGTTCAGCGGTAGCGGAAGGGTGGAACACAAATAGCATGCTCTCTGAAGTTTTTTCCGCTGTAGCATCCAAAATTCCGCTATCAGTGGTCCCATTTCGTTGCAGCGGTCAAAATTCCGTTGACAACAGAAATGTTCAAGGCCCAGCTTTTCAAAAAGGAAAAAAGCGCGATCAATGGTAAAATTCCGCTGCCGCGCTTGGTAAGTCGGTGGGGGTCCCCAGTTTCAAGTATAAATATAGGGGGACCCCCTTCTTTTACCCTTTTCACACTTTTACATCCCAAAGCCCCTTTTACTCATAGCCCCTTTCACAGTGCATCTAAGCTTCAATATTCTAACAAGTTAGCATCCTACATAGAATCTAACACTGGTATGTTCAAATTCTTAATTTTAATTGTAGATTTTCATCTTTTTATTTGTTTCTTCTTAATTTTCTTTTCTTAAATGGGGTAATTATAGACATAATTCTTAAGTATGTTTCACCAAGTGGGTTATAATCAATGGGTAGTGAATTATTGTTTCCTAATAGGGTCTAGGGTTTTCAATTTTCAGTACTTCATGTCTAATTTTGTTAGTTGATTAAACCCTAGTTCTTGAACAAGCTGTCAGTGCACGTTTTATTTGAATTCCGCTGCAGCAGACCAAATATACGTGGTCAGCGGATTGTTATGTGCTTGGACTTTTTGAATGAGCAATTCCTCTGCAGCGTCCATAATTCCGCTGACAGCGGTTAGCTTTCCGCTGCAGCGGCCACTTTTCCGCTGACAGCGGAGTTGAGATTCATAGAATGGTACAATAGATTCCGCGGCCGCGTTTGTTTTTCTGCTACAGTGGTGAGACTTCCGTGGCGTTGCCCATTTTTCCGAGGTCACTGATTTCCAAAATCAGAGGTGGTATTCTGATCCTCACAATTCCGCTGCAGCGGCCATTTTTCCGCTGACAGCGGTGGCCTTTCCGCTGCAGCGGTTATTTTTCCGCTGACAGCGGATTTGTCTGTATGCAAATGATTCTGATCCTATGCATCATTTACCTCTGTGGTTCAATTGAGTACTTGTATACCATGTATCAACGATCTTCATTGACATCTTTGCAGACAGTGGTTCGTTCACGAGGTGCCTCAGACAAACAACCCGGAATGGGTGATTCTTCTAGGGGTCGTGGTAGGGGTAAGCAACCGGCAACACCCCTAGGCCCAAGAAAGATTATAGGAAACAAACCAACACTCCGGAGTCCAACTCCCGACCCATTAGAGTCCAGTAAATATGTCCCCTCACGGGAGGTTTTGGAGGGGGACAATGGTGCACCTCGGGTACAGGCTCAATCTCAACCTAGGCGTCTTGTCAACGAGCCTACAACATAAGGCTCTTCAGATAGCCTAGGTTTATCTAGTGACTTTTCACCTCCTCAGGACACCGGTGCAGCAGTTCCATCCACCACACATGCCTCAATTTCTCTTGATAGTTCTGATGAGACCCAAGATGATTGCAGGGGCGGTGACACCCAATCACAGGCAGGAGGGCTACTCAGGACCAGAAATCCAACAGTGTGGTAGGATCTATTTGTCTCTGAACAAGCTTATTACAAGTTCAGAGAGTGGTGGCCTCAGAGGTCACTTTTTTTGGAGAGGCCATTCATTGAGAGGGACCTTCTACCCCACAACCCGAACGTCAAGAGGCAATTCAACGAAAGCGTGGGTGGAAATTTTTCACTAGCAGGGTTCAGGAGGCCAATGAATTTGTGGTAAAAGAGTTTTACGCCAATGTTGCCCACATCAAAAAGGGCACATACTTGACCTAAGTTCGGAACAAGAAAATCCTTTTCAATGGAGATGTACTCAATGAGTATGCTTGTTTCAACAATGAAGATGATACCCTCTACAATGAGAAGGTGGATTTCGGTGATGCAGCTCGCCCATGGTCGGCCTCCATTATTGCTATCCCTGGGACTACTCCAGCATGGTTGACACCAGGGGCTACTATTTTCAGGAACACGATCAGTTTTGAGGCTAAGGGATGGGCAACATTTGTGTGTAGCAGGATTGACCCCACTTTGCACGACAGTGACATGCCTATTTCACAGGCTCCTATTGTGGGGGCAATTATGGCTGGCTTCCCGATCAACATCGGGAATATCATGGCGAGGTTTATTACCAGGATAGTCCAGAAGAATGAGAGCTCTCATCCCTTCCCCAACTTCCTCACTATGTTCCTTACAGGACATGGGGGTTGAGGGAAGGGACTTTGATGTAACGGTAAAATCAAAGTCGCCATTCTCCTGGTATAGCTTGAAAGGCCCAGGCAACCCCAAGGCCAAGAGCAAAGCCACTACTTATACTGCTGCTGAGCCTTCTACTGCTGCGGAGGGGTCCTGTGCTGCTGCCATCCCGAAGCCTTCCTCTGGTACTTCTATTGCCATTCCTGTATCAGTGCCCACCTCTTCCACATATCCTCAGACTGCTCTGAGGGTGTCTCAGACATTGGCTGGTATCAACATCTGGCTGCAGGTAGCTTCTTCAAAGCTAACTGACCTCTCCACTGCCGTTGCATCCCAGTCAGCTCTAGCACAGATTCAGTTGCCTCCAACATTGTAGGAGACCTTGAGGAGCTTGGTTGATAACCACAAGAAGATATTGGAGACCCTATACACACATGGGAAGGAGATCCATTCCTTGGGGATGGTTGTGAAGAAAATGAAGAAAAGTCAGGATGAGCTGAAAAAAAGTCAGGTGGAGATGCAGAAGATCCAGGCTGAGCTGACGAAGGAGGTAGCTAAGCTCACAACAGCGGGGGACATCCCCCTTGATCTATTTATAGGAGAGCCTTCCCCTGTAGATCAGGCAGCACATGTTCCAGAGCAGGAGGTTACCTCAGCCCCAGTGCGGAGAGGATTCATTCCCTGGACTGATGACATGGAGATCCAGCTCGAGGATCCAGTGGGAGAGGCCTCTTCCCAGCCACAAGACCCTGCTCTAGTAACTGCCACTGATCCTTCCTCCACAGCTGACCGGACCCCCATGTAGACTGAGGCACCCTAGGGAGTTCTCTCTTACTCTCTCACCTTTTCCCTATTCTCTATTTTTGCATTTAGCATTGAGGGCAATGCTAATATTTATTGGGGGGGGGGGGGCTTCTATTGGTGATTTGGTGATTCAGACATTCAGATATTTTGGTTTGTAATAACTCCTAATACCGCTTTTCTTTTCTTTATTTGCATTTCCGTACTTTTGGTTTGTTTTATCTTTGGTATGTATATATAATGTTTCTGTTCTCATGTATATATTCATTCCCCTTTTGATGTATATTCGTCTTAATCCCCTATTGTATATATTCATTTTTACTTTCCGTATTTCTATTTTATAACTTCTTTATTATTTTCCTTTATAGTTTAGCTTCTTATTTCTATTTATCTTCTTCTTTACTTTTTCGTTATCAATAAGCCCTTGGTTTTCTTAAGGCCACGGTTCTTTCCAAAGGTGGAAATTGTGTGAACCGGGTGTCTCTTTCCTACGACGGACGGTGTGACGACCTTCTTAAGGGAATGAGTCCGTTTTTTGTTTTGTTTTTGTTTTTCCTTTATTTTGGTAATAATGAATAAATGTGACTCGAGTAAGATTCACTTGGAACCAACATATTTACCTTTGACCTCATGGTTAAAGACAAATTGTAGACGAGTCTAGCTCTAAGTGTGACCCGTAGAGTCTTGAGTTGGCTAAAACTGTCATCAAGTGGTGTTTGTAACCATAGGTGAGTTTTCAATCTAAACCAAGGTTGTTGTTGGCCCTTGACTCTATGCTCTTTAACGATCCTATGGCTTGAGAGGTGAGGTTTGAATTTCATATCCCGAGTGCTGTGCCAGAAAGTCTAGAACTTTCCCCAAGTGTTTTTCTAGGCGAAGTTTTAAGTAAGCTCGACTTGTGAAGTGATTATAGGCTCTCCCTGATTCCCTTTTGAAATTAAAGACCTCCATAGTCTACCATGATAGTTTCCTTAGTCAACCCCTTTTGAGCCTAAACCTATTCGTTCAAAAACCACGTTACAAACCTTCATCCGTTCTATAATGACTCTCTCTTGGCACCCATTCTTTCTTTGAGCATTCATGATGAACAATAGTCAAAATCATAAGTTTGGGGGAGAGACGAGGAAATCCAAAATATGCATTCGTATACCAAACACCTCCACCCATATACCAACCTTCACCTCCCAGATATCCTCAACCTCCACCGCCTACCGCACTTATAACACCTAACCAGCCGACTATCATTCACCTCCAGGTCGTCCAAACTACCAAAAACCCAGGCCCAATTTCGATCGCAAACCACCCAGACAATACACCCCTATTGCTGAACCCATCGACTAGTTATTTGAAATATTGAAGGCTACGGAATATGTCACCCCTATTCCCGCCGTGGCTATGGAAAACTCATTCCAATGGGTCAACCCAAACAAGACATGTGCATACTATTCCAGCATGAAGGGACATACCATTGATGAGTTCCGCACTCTGAAAGACAAGATCCAGACGTTGACGATACCAAGTTCATACGGGCCAAGGAAGCCTCACCCAATGTCCGCAACAATCCCCTCCCAGATCATAGGGGTGGAGGAGTCAATGTGATAGAAACCGATGAAGAATGGGATCCCGAGGGATCAATCGAGCTTATTCGGGAATGTGATGACCCTAAGAAACCTGCAGTCACACTCAATCCCATTGTGGTGCAGGTACAACCACCAGTTGAAGGTGAGGTAGCCTCATCGGCTCCCTTTGAAGTAGAAGTGACACCACCTACAACTACACCTACTCCATTTGAGGTAGAAGTAACCACACCTTTCGCTGTGACGGTGACATCCACACCACCCTTCAATTCCAACGCCGTACCTTGGGATTATGTTGCCGAAGCTAGGAGAAAAGAGAAAGAAGAGATGGAAGAGTCCGGTGCTGCACAAGGAATGATTAGAACACGGAGAATCTACATACCTAAATATTTGGGAGGGACAAGTAAGGAAGCTGCCACCAAACAACCCATCATTGAAACTGGTGCGGCTGATCTCTGGAGGAAAGTACATGCAAGGGAGTACTCTGTTGTTGATCATCTGAACAAAACTCCCGCGCAGATATCCATCCTGTCACTGCTGCAAAATTCTGAGGCACATAGGAATGCTCTGATGAAGGTGTTGAATGAAACATATGTACCCAACAATATTACCAGCGGAGAAATGGCCAACATGGTGGGGAAAGTGCTGGAGAGCCATAAGATCACTTTCCACAAATATGAGTTGTCACCTAAAAGATTGAGCCATAATAGGGCCCTGCACATCACATTGCAATGTGAAGATAAGTTCGTCGCCAGAGTTATGATAGATGGAGGGTTCAACCTCAACATCTGTCCGCTGACAACTCTGAAAAGGTTGGGCAAGGGTCTACATGAAATACAAGCAAGATCTATGAATGTGAAGGCGTTCGATGGATCACAAAGAGCCACAATTGGAGAAACTAATCTATGTTTGCAGATGGGTCCTACCTGGTTCGATGTTGAATTTCATGTGCTAGACATATCCGCCTCCTACAATCTGCTGTTGGGACGACCTTGGATACATGTCGCTGGGGATGTTTTATCTACTTTGCACCAGGCTGTGAAATTTGAATGGAACCATCAAGAAGTGATCATCCATGGAGATGGAATCAATCCCATTTACTCCAATCAGACTATTCCGGTAGTGGAGAACAGAAGGAAGTTAGGTGGAGAAACTTACCATCGCATAGAGCGTGTTAACGCAATCGAGAAAGATAAGTAGTGGAGTAGTAAAATAGAAAGCTTATTGGCATGGAGAGGGTATGAACCTGGTAAGGGGCTTGGGAAGAATCTCCAAGGAATCGCCAAACCAATACAGCTGAAACATCATGGTACAACCTTTGGGCTCGGATATCAGTAGACCTAGAACGAGTATCGGAATTGGTCGCCACCATGGCGTGGTCCCTATTACTCTCTCGAGCAGCCAGTGCCGCATTCGAGTCAGACCTTTCAGCAGGCCGATACAATATGGGGATCCGAGGAGGAAGAAGCTTTGGCTGTGCTGAGGAATTTGTTTTTAGAAGATGATGATATGGATTGCTGTGTGATAGTCGAGGAGGAGGAGGAAGAAGGCCTTATTATCCAGACAGTGGAGAAGGGAGCATTTCTCAAGAAATGGACCGCTACACCATCGATGGCCCGACGAGTCCTGGGGTAGCAAGGCTGCTAGCATAATTTATTTTTGAAAAACAATTTCTCCTTGAGCATTTTGTTTTAAATAATATTTTCAATGTTCCATTTCGAAAAACATTATTTGAGTTATTGAAATAACTTTATTTGACATTTTTATATTTACCAACGGCTTGATGTTTTATTATTACTATTTTCTTTCATATCTTTCTCTCTACAACATTACTATTTCTTATCTTGATGAACCAACGACTGTGATATGTAATGAGACAACGCAACACAAGGACAGTGACTCGAAAGAAATAGAAGAAGAAGATGTGATACCCGAGGAAATTGTCAAAGAAGTTGAGAATTTCGAGAACAAGCCCAAGTCCAACCTGGACGAAACCGAGATAGTCAATTTGGGAGGTTCTGAAACCATCAAAGAAACTCGCATAAGCATCCACTTGTCACCGTCAGAGAAGGAAGAATACACTCGTTTCCTGAAAGAATATGAGGAAATTTTTGCATGGTCATACGATGATATGACAGGGTTGAGCACATCCATAGTAGCGCACAAGCTACCTACAAATCCAATGTGTCCGCCAGTGAAGCAGAAACTCAGAAAGTTCAAACCGGACATGAGCCTGAAAATCAAGGAGGAAGACACCAAGCAGGTCAAAGCCAAGGTCCCCGGGGTAGTTGAGTACCCAACCTGGTTAGCCAACATTGTACCGGTTCCAAAGAAAGATGGAAAAGTCAGGGTGTGTGTCGACTATCGGGATCTAAACAGAGCAAGTCCCAAGGATGATTTTCAACTACAAAATATACACATCCTGATCGAAAATTGCACCAAGCATGAACTCCAATCCTTTGTAGATCGATTCGCGGGTTATCATCAAATCTGGATGGACGAAGAAGACGCAGAAAAGACAACCTCCATTACACCATGAGATTGAACTACGCTCGAACTGATTCCCGTTTAAGAGGGGATACATAGGCAGCCCTGTGGGTTTGGTCACAATTCAATTAAATTTCCATTTTCCCCACAATCAGAAACTGGGGTAGAATTTTGAGGAGGACCATCAAAATTCCGAACCAAGTTCAGCCAACAACAGCATACAGAATAGCCAGAAAGTCACTTAGTTAACTAGGGCAGAATTTTGAGGAGGACCATCAAAATTCCGAACCAAGTTCAGCCAACAACAGCATACAGAATAGCCAGAAAGTCACTTAGTTAACTAGGGCAGAATTTTGAGGAGGACCATCAAAATTCCGAACCAAGTTCAGCCAACAACAGCATACAGAATAGCCAGAAAGTCACTTAGTTAACTAGGGCAGAATTTTGAGGAGGACCATCAAAATTCTATGGCAAAGGAAGTCGCAATGTCTCTAATAATGTCACAGTTACTGGTTCACCTAACGAATTTCTAAATTGCATATTACTATGTCTTTGAAAACTATATACACATGCTTTTGAAAATAAACTTATACTTTTTAGCCAAATGTTACCCATGGTAACTTGAACAGGACCCTCGGGCAGAGTGGAGCAGATCAAGCAGACAAAGACACGAACAAATTTCCCCCGCAAAAGTCACAAAAATTTATTTGGATGCAGGAATAATAAGCATCGGCGCAACAACACAATTGCTATAAAAAAACACATTGTCAGCTAAGAATGCTTCATTCTTATTCTTGCATCTACATGAGACTAAGCTCTATCCCAATTCTTGCATGAGGCTAAGCCCTTCCTCCACATTTTTCATAAGGCTAAGCATTGCCTTACCCTTGCATGAGACTAAGCCCTGCCTCAATTTCTGCATGAGGCTAAGCCCTACCTCCCATCTGCATAAGGCTAAGCATTGCCTTCTCTCTGTATGAGACTAAGCCCCATCTCAATTCCTGCATGAGGCTAAGCCCTACCTCCCATCTGCATATGGCTAAGCATTGCCTTCTCTCTACATGAGACTAAGCCCTGTCTCAATTCCTGCATGAGGCTAAGACCTGCCTCCCATCTGCATAAGGCTAAGCATTGCCTTCTCTTTGCATGAGACTAAGCCCTGTCTCAATCCTGCATGAGGCTAAGCCCTGCCTCCCAATATGCATAAGGCTAAGCATTACATTCTCTCTGCATGAGACTAAGCCCTGTCTCAATTCCTGCATGAGGCTAAGCCTGGCCTCCCATCTGCATAAGCCTAAGCATTGCCTTCTCTCTGCATGAGACTAAGCCCTGTCTCAATCCTTGCATGAGGCTAAGCCCTACCTCACATTCTGTATAAGGCTAAGCATTGCCTTCCGTTTTGCATAAGACTAAGCTCTGTCTTGTTATCACCTTTAGCATCATACCTCTGCACCTCATGGGCTGAAATATAGCCAACTTGTCCGAAGGCTTCATAGTCTGAAGGCATCATCCTCATCGCCGGAAGACATCATGCCATGGCCTGAGGATCTCTCAAACTTGCACATCATTATTCAAAGGCATCATGGTCCGGAGGCACCATCTTCATTGCCCGAGAACATCATTTCATGGCCTTCAAATCTCCTACCATACAATTCATGGCCCAGGCATCATGGTCTAAGGACGTCGTCCTCACCTTCCAAAGACAGTCTTCATAGTCCAAAGTAAATTTGCATCATGTCTAAGTTTACGCAATAATTTATGCATATGTGCTTGAAGTGTATTTTTGTAAATTTGCAGGTGGTCCAGAGAGTAACCGTTATCCCAACAGGAGAAATCCCATTCCAATTCCCATCTGCATCCTTCAAAGTATCCCAAACATAACCATTCACCATTAGTTACCCAGTCTCATTTACCCATAACCGTTTCAAACTCCAATTAGCCCTACTTGTAACAAATCCATTGGTTTACTCCATCATTGGATCCAGAACTACACACGGCCAGATTCCTGTAAAACTAGGGATATGTAGGCAGCTCAGAAGTCAGACTGCGGCCTATATTCTTTCAAATCACCCTATTCGGTCAAAATTGGTCATCATTTCTTTACTTGACAACTCTTTCATCCTTCCCGGGTAAAAAGGGGAAGCTGTTGATACCCAATTTCCCCTCATATTTCTCAAAAATATATATACCTTCAAAATAGTGCATGAGCGTCATCAAGTATTTTTCCATAATTTTCTATAATTTTTAAAAAGCTTTTAATCAATTTATTCCTGCATTTTATTATATAAGTAATTATTAATTTCATCTCAAATAAATTTTATGATGATTTATCATTTAAATCCGTATTAATATTTAAATATTTTTATATATTTATTACAAATGTATTTTTGCATCCTTAAGCTAAAATTGCATATTTTTCAATAATAACCCATATATATGCATAATTACATTATTTATACAAGAAAATCACTTTTTATATTTTTATAAACTTAAGTAATTGTTTTAAATCATTTTCATGCATAAGTGATATTTTTTCTATTTATAAATTATTTTTTATAAATGATTTATTAAATTAGGTATTTAAAATATAGCCCCTAAAAACCCAATTGGACCTATACACTACCCAATTACCCCATCCCAATACCCCAGCCCAATGCCCCAATACCCAATACCCAAATACCCATTAACCCAGACCTATACCCCTCCAAAACACCCGACCCAACCTTTTTAAATCACAACCGTTGATATCTGAAGATCAACGACTCGTACCACTCCACCCCTTTTTAATTATAACCTACCCGTCTAACCCTAACCCATTTCACCCACTCTGCCTCCCTCAAACTCTCTCTTCTTCTTCTCCTCTCAAAACCCTAGCGCCGTCACTCAAGATCTCCCTGATTCTAACACCAGGAATGGAATCAAGCTATGATTCCTTACCTTATTTGGTCCTATCTCCTTAATGGCTACCCGATTTTGGTATTGCCTAATGGCTTGCCTAAAATGGCAAGCAGATATTGAGAGATTCGAACCAAATCTGGTTCAAAA